>OOFC01044489.1:0-13526 GCA_900323345.1 Pseudochromis fuscus | reverse complement strand
AGTTCGGCATGTGGCCATGGTCATGTTGGAGGCAGAAGTGACCATATTTGGATATGAAGGGAGGAGCAAGGAGGCGTGTCTGACCTTTGAACCCAAGAGTGCTACCCAGTGTATACAAGCCTCCAAACCACCTGTAAATTAGTGGAGACCTGACCTGTCAATCACACTAACCCCGCCCCTAACTCCTCCCACCAGATCACCAAGAAGAAGAGTTGACTTTATCTAATGACATCAGGATGACTTGTGTAATAACATATTGACTGAATATTTCAGGATTGAACATTAGGGATTTTGAATTGAAGTCAATTGGAGCAAGCTCCTTGTGGCCGTTGGTGGTATTACACTTTTTTGCCTTTCACACAGGCAATTATCAAACATAATAATAATTTAGATAATATTCTGTTAATGCAAACAGTTCTTGTAACTGTTTCAGATTAAATGTCCTAAAGTGTTTCAGTGGATAGAAACTGTTCACTGTATAACAGGGCTTTTACTGTGAAATATCTGCAATCTAATTTATCTGTGCAGGGTTTTTTTCCCAGCCTGTATTTGTTCAGCTCGACTGTGACCTCCCAACCATTGTCAGACACTCAGGTTTTCATCAACTTTTGGTTTTTATTTTGGGAAATGCCACAGTTGAGATGGTAAATCTTTAAAATCGTCAGTTGTACATAGTTTACAGTTTCTTAAAGCTTAGAGAGAAACAATCCTCTGCTTGCTCTCCTTCGTAACATAAACTGTAGTCGAAGCTCTAGTTTTAAACTAAATTTTCATCAAATACTTTTAATGGACTCATTAGATTATTCTGTTTTCTTCCACTTAAAAAAAAAAACTAGAAAATGCAAATTATGTGGTGATTCCTTCATTGTTTTCAGGTGAAAAAAGATGATTTTTACTTGTAATACAGAGAAAAGAAAAAGTTCATCCTCCACTTCCACCCTGTCGTGCTGCAAAGTTGTATTTCTCTCCCTCAGCTAAGTCCCTTGCATGAATCGTATGGTCTTTATCAGATCTTCATCTTCCTCACCTCTTCCTCTACTTTCCCTGTATTTCTGCTTTTTTTCCCTCCTCCTCTTTCCCCTGGTGAAGTGTGATTGCCGGGCGTCCTGGAGGCTGATGTCTCAATCAAACACACACACAAACCCCTCACAGCTCAGACTGGGTGCAGTATGAGGTCAGTGGGATAAGTACTGGAGCCAGGGAGGGGTGAGAAGTCTCCATCAGACCCCCCCCCAACACCACTTATCTGATCTTTGTGTCTCTTATACACTCATTCAGTCTGTCTGCTGCCTGTGCACCTGTCTCTGCTACATTTACACACTCTACCTTTTATATATCCTGTATCAAAGCTGCCTACACATGCACAGCAGGCTCTGAGTGCCGTGAACCATCCTGTGATCCCGCTGCGCTCCATAACGCTGCAAAAAATAGCCAAACGTGTGCAGATTTATGAGTCGCAGCTATTATTTGTGTGGGAGAGGTCGCTTAAGTGAGTGTGTGTGTATGTGTGTGTGTTTCGTTCTTTCTTTCTCGGCCCCCGTTTCAACTTCCTGTCCTGTCTGTGGCCGGCCTTATCGGCGTGACAGCAGGTCAGGCAGTGGTCACGGCAACCCAGCTATTCACTGACCTGATTGGACGGGGTGGGGAGCAGCGGTTCTCTACTTCCGACCAATGGTCAAGTAGCGGTCAGGAATTAGGGGGGTCAAGGTGGTTCAAACTCGAGACACACAAACATGAAGTCCGAGCTTTCACACACATTGATAAATAGTTTTGAGTCATATTAAATCACACACACACACACACTCACTCAGCATCTTACCTCACCTAAAAATAATGACTGTCAGTCATATGTATTTTTTTATACAGTGACCGTGTGGTGACCGGGTCAGGTCATTGTTCTGCGTTATCAGTCTTGACCTCTCCGTCAGTCTCCCCGATACGACCTGCATCTACACCCCTTCCTGTGTGTGTGTGTGTGTGTGTGTGTGTGTGTGTGTGAGAGTGTGAGTGTGTCTCTGCGGTCAGTTCGTGGTCAAACCAGAAACCTTTAAACAACGGGCTCTCACCTTTCAGCGGTTTCCTGTCGTGGGGGTTTTGTTGAGGGGAGCAGAGCTGCAGCGAGATGTTGTGAAGCGCTGCCTCATTTTTCTGTTTCTGCAAATTAGATTTTTCACAGCAGTGCGGTGGTTGTGTGAAGAGCCACAGATGAATCTGAACATCGCTCTAATTGTGTTCATGTGTGAATTTGTTTTGTGAGTCTTACTGTTGCAGCACTTCATCCTGAGAGCAACGTTCTCTGAATAGTTTTAGTGTCACAGGTTTAGTTTATCTTCAGCTGGGGCACCGATGAAATACATTCAAATAACAGGAGATAACAACTCATAAAATTCAGTAGTTTCCCATCATCATAATGAAAGTCATGGCTTTAATTTTCCAGAAGATATTATGTAATTGTTGTTGTTTTAATGGATCAAATTTTATTTACACATGCAACTGATAAAAAATACTTTGTAAATTCATACATATATCCATCATCATCATTTTTTCCAATAAGAACATTAAATCAAACATTCATGTGAAATAACTAAACCCACTGCTTCACTTGAATTGTGACAAATTTTGGAAATGTATTTTAAACTTCTATTTAAAGGGGACATATTATGGAAAATCCACTTTATAAAGGGTTTTATATGAAGTGTTTGGTGTTTGGCTGCATCCAAACCTACTGACAGTGAGATTTTAAAACCACCTCTTTGTTGCTGAGCTGCTTGAAGAGAAATAGCTGTGGTGAAACCAGCGGATCAGGATTGTGATAGACTGTTATGTATCAGTATATCAGACTCTACTTTAGCAAACTCCTGCTGACGTCCCCACGTGGTCTCCCACAGCGTAGGAAGAAAAGTTTCCTAGGATCCGCCATCTTGGATTTCTCCGTTACAAAAGAAGTTTGTCCGCGACATGATTCCATGAAAAACTTACAGCTGTTTAGTTTTGTGTTGTAAAAACCCTCGTTTGGTTACACAGGCTGCAGCCTCACAGCAACACATGGCTGCTGGATTCATCGTGTTTTGCTGGTTGCCTGGTTACAGCGATGGGATCCTTACGTAGAAAGTGGCAGGCGGGGACATCACTGAAGAGCAATGGAGGGGAGCAGTAAAGCTACAGGCACTGGAAACAGCCTGTTCTCATAGAGCTGATGCAGAGGGTTCGAGACAGACTGAAATACAGTTTCACCAAGAAACTTCACAGACGTGCTGTAGGAGCCTGTAAGACTTATATCAACTTGTTGAAAAACAGTATAACATATCTCCCTTGACTGTTCAGTTGATCAAATTAAAAAAATAGATAACTGATCATATTTGTAGGTTTTCTCTTCCAAACTCAGCTGATACTTTCTAAACATTTTTTTTAAAGATCTACAGATGTATTGAGACTTTTCAAGATGTTTTCAACAAATACATTTTCTTTAGTTTTTCAGGAAAAGTTAAATTAACTCATAAGAACCTTTGAAAATACTTTCTCCATCATTGAAATACTTCAATCTGTGAATACACAACTAAAGTCCATTCTCTAAAAACTTGAATGTGTACTGTGTGTGTTTTAGGCTCATGCCTGGCTTGTTTATCTTATGTCACGAACCACAGTTGGATTTCAAGTTAGTCGTCAAGTCTCCGGCTGTGTTCATACCAAATGTGAAGACACCACATGCAAATATTCACCCTCAACAGCCAATAGGAGTCCTCCTTCCAGAAACCACGACATGAGATCATGAACATTGCTCCTTTTACCTTGAAATAATAATGACAGAAAGCTCCTCTCCTACTTAGTTTCATCCTGGTACAGAGTCAAAGTCGAGTCCTGAAGATCTGGACAGACGACCTGCTCCATGATGGTGTCGGGGAGTCTCAACTCTGATTGGTTATTACCACTTGTTGCCGATCTTTCGCTCAAGTTAAAACTTTTTCAATGAATTCACGTCTACTTTCGTCTGTGTATTGACTTCTGGTGTAGACACTGACTTCATGTTTGGTGTGAACACAGCTTTACACTCAGAACCCTTATCTCCATCAGATAAATATTTACACTGGTTCAGTTGTTATTGAAAATTTAAAAATACTAAATTAGCTTAATAAGCAAAAAATCTAAGTGCAAAATGAGTATTAAGTATTTAAATATGATCTACTTCCAACAAAGGAATTCATTTAGCAACAGTCGTGGGTTCAAGCTTCACCAAAGTCTGAAAAGTGGCCGAACCCGAACTGAACTGTCGTCCCAGAATTAACCCTGAAACAGCGTCTGGACCCAAATTGACTTTAAAAAAAGTGGCTGAGGTTGAATTGACCTTTTCTTAAAAAGTGCCTGAATCTAAATTGAGCTGGGAGTGCAGCTAAAAGCCGCTGTTTTTCTAGCCCTGTTTGTTTTGGAGTATTCTGTCTTTATTTGCTTTATCAGCGCTCGGAGCAGCTCCCAGCAGGCCCCTCTGACTTCAGCCTGCACTCGTTTATCGTCTCCCCGTTTCTCAGCCACTCGTTCTTCCTCCTCCGTAACATCTAGTTACCCTCCGCCTGACCTCCTTCGCTCCCTCCTTTCCCTTTTTTCTCCCGCAGTCCTGTAATATTTCCCCAATCATTCTTTTGAGTTTTCTCTCATTTACCTCCTCGCGTCCTCTCTCTCTCTTTCTCCCACTCCGTCTCTGTCCGTCCATGTCTCTCGCTCCGTCTGTGCAGTGTCTAATTGACAGCGGAGACCCCTGGTTGAACCACCAGCACTCTTCTCTCCTTTTTGTTTCTCTTTTTTTTCTTTCCATTTCAGCCCTCTCACTTCTTTCTTTCTTTTTTTTGTAGCAGGTCGCACAGCGTCTGTCACCAAAGAGCGAGGGAGGAGACAGAAAAGACGAAGGCAGGAGAAGTTGGTTAAGGTAGCTCAGAGTTCAGAGACGCAGGCCTGTGTCGCAGGAATGTAAATAACAAGTCATTTAGCAGCCGTGCTCTTACTCCTCCCGGTACAAACCCTTCGGTCACTTTGTGCAGACACTTCAAGGTGTCGATGTGACGCCGGTGCTCGTTCCCCTTGTTCATTTTACAATCTAACTAAAAGCTGGTCTGGACTGAGTGCTAATTTGTTTTGCATTGTTCCAGATTTTTGTTATTTTGCTTCGATCTTTTTAAAATAACAACAATTAGGATCATGTTTCATGCAGCTTGGCCACATGTGACCGATACCTGATCATTTAAGCAAGATCAGATCAGCACAAATCCAGATGTGGTAGATGTGCTGTGTCTGCACACACTGCATCACATGTGTCCTATCACTGTACCTGTAAAGTGCAATGCTTGACTAAATACACTGGTTTGCAGTTTAACTTAGAATCAAAATACTTCATTTATTTATGAGTGAATGAGGTGGGTTCATCTGTGACAGAAGTAAGAGGGAGGAAACTTTCTTCCTCAGTGATAGTGTTCACACATCACAGGAGACTCAACACCAAACGCTGAGTGAATGATCAGGTTCACATCAGTATCTTGTTTTTTCTTGCTTTGAGTTGAACATCCTTCCCTCGCTCTCCTTCAGGCTAAATATCTTCACTGCAGTCTGGTTCACAGCTGCTAACAAGTCTTTGAACATCACTTCTTACACACTCAGCAACAAAAACCTACTGTACGTAGATCACACCCAGGTTACCCACACGGCCGTCCTCCTAAACTTGTGAAGAAACAAGTGAATGAAATGTTGATATGTCCCTGAATCAGAAACCTGAGCTCGTTCAATGGACACCGTCGTTTCGAGCTTTCAGTGACCAACACTGGTGATGGAGGACAGTCAGTGGAACAACAAGAGCTGAAAGCTGTGGGGAAAATACTGAGTCATCAACTTTCTGTTTTGTTTCTCTTAACTGAATTCAATATGAGACTGTAAACCATATAAAAGTTTATTGTAGTTAAACTATTTTGTCAGATTTCAGATCTCATGAGACTCTGTTTTATTTAGTTTTAGTGGGAATGATGCTTGTGTGAAGTTAAAGCTGCAGATCTTTACATTTCTGCTGCTGCCAGGACAGACGTGGTTTAGACAAGAACAGAAAACTGATCGAGTGATTCTCCCAAAACAAACCTGCTTCTTTTACAAAGCTTAGGACTTTATTAAAGTGAGGAGATGATACCAGCTTCCTGTTTATCATTATAAACCTGCTGCATATAAATCAGACAGCACAGGAGAATGATGTGATCTGTTGGTCTCTGCTGTAGTTTGACGGGTCATTAACCAAATAAACTAAAACTTACCAGCTCTTAGTTTGCCACAGATCAATATATTTGTGTAATCTATCTATCTGAATATAATCGAAAGGCCCCTGTATGACATACATGTTGGTATAAGCATCCTGTGTTTCCACAGCTGACCCTTGACCTTCTCCATGAAGGAGAACAAAACATAAGTTCCCCACAGGGAGCGATAAAACACATCATGATCTTATCTCTGTTCGGCTGCCTGCACATGACGAGCAGTCGGCCCACAGCGGATTAATAAAGTACAGCATGTACGTTGAAGGAGTATCAGAGCGGAGGCTGCGCTGTATTGTGGTCGTTGGCAGCGGCGTGCTGCGGTCGCACAAACCAGGCAGCCGGCAGATGTACAAAGATACAAGCTTTTGGTTTTAATTTAATTCCTGGCCCTCCAGTAAGAAAGTGAAATTAGTTCCCTGTTGCGAAGCGATAAACATCCAAGCTTACTTCATTCCTCTCATAGTTGGAGATGGAGCGATGCTGGAGGAGCTGCAGGGTAGGAGCAGATTTCATATAGGCACAAAACAAATGTTGTAAGGACGCAGCTGAACCAGGAGAGTTTGTGATGCTCCTGCAGGTCCTGAGAGCACCAGTAGCTGCCTGATAACCTCTGACTGTGACCTTTGACCCCGTGCTTTCAGGGTTCAAGAGCTGACTGTGGGGTTAAGTGTAAAGTCCTTTTCCCTGCAGATTGTCAGTCTGATGAAGGACGATCGTGATGAGAAAACATCTGTGCTTCGATATTTTAGATCCTCCATTTCTTACATGTGAGGATTTTTGCTTTTTCTTTATTTTAGATGAAATGTGTTGGTCAGAACAAAGAATAAAACAATGTCACCTCCGGCTCAGAAAAATCAAACCTAAACAACATGAAAACCATGTGACATAAAAATCCACAAACACATGATCATTTGCTGCTTTTCCATGACTTGAACTTAAAGTAAACAGAATTTAATAACCATAAAAATAAAAATAATCTTTATTTAAAGAGCACAAGTCCAAGTGCTACACAAGACAGCAATAAAACAAACAAGTAAAAACAAAGTTCATGTTTAAATCACTACACTGTAGGAACAGGTCAACCAGCCAAGTGATGACATCATGTTGGTTATAAAGAAATGAATTTGAGTATTTTTCAAAGTTAACAGATGTTTTGTAGAGCAAACAATTATTAAATGATCAGAGAAGATAATCAATGGTGAACATAATCTGAAGTCACTGTTTGTCAAATGTGTAGTAAGTAACTTATTTTAAATACGAACAGTTCAGGAAAATATGTAATAGTACTAGATAATATTTGCCATATAACTCGATGCAGCGTCTGATGAATTCAGTTTTTTTCTTACTAAGAAATCATGCCCCGAGTTTCTCAGTCCTTGTTGCTCCTGATCAGTTTATCTCTTAGTAAAACATTTAAAAGAGCTGGAGACATTTCACTGAGACAACCTTTTGTTTTTCTGGCTGTTGGAGACACTTTAGTTCTTTGAATGACCTTTGAACCCTGAGATGCAGCACAGAGAGGAAGCTCGTGAAGGATGACAGACAGATGTTTTCATTGTAAAGATAAAAATCAACTTTCTCTCCTGCTGCTGGATTCTTGTCCACTGTGATGGACACGCGTCAACACGCTGCGTCCTCCTCCTCCTGCACAAACAGCAGAGCACGTCTTCTTGTCTCCACCTCCTCTGTTTGACCTCAAACACGCTGCAGGCAGACGGAGGGAACAGGCGTGTGAATGGCAGATGTCAGCGTGGTCTTTGTGAGCTGATGTGACCTTTGACCTCTGCAGTGAAATGAGGGTTTAGTGATGGAGGTGAGGAGAGACGGCCGGTGACGGACAGGTGTCAGAAGGAGTTGTTTTCCACTTTCTCTGCTTTTGGTGACCTTTGACCTTTTAGATTGTAGAGCGAGGGTCACATGTCGGGACCAGTTTTTATCGAACTGCTGAAAGTTAAATGTTGGACTTCAGTGAAGATCCTTCATTTTTACTCACATTTGTTTGACATCACATCATAAATTGAAGCCAAAATCAAAACAACAACAATATTAATAATACTTAGTCTGAAATCATCTCCTAAAATCTATTGTAAGATATTTCTAGTGCACATCATTCACCAACAGCAGAACATCTACTGTCCTACTTCACCTGAAGTTATATATTTATATACCTTATAAATGTGTTATTGCCACTTTTTCATAATACATTTCAAAGTTACAAAAAGTAAGACACCAAAGAAATAAAATTACTACATGAAAAAGAAAAATACAGTTATGTATCTTTCTACCAAATAACCTTTATAATGAATGTAGAGCATAGCTTAACGTAGCTCAGAGTAAATCACTTGATAAATTATTGTGCTAGAAACTTTTTTCCACTTCAGAAAGAGTTTATGTACCACCTTCAGTGTTAATTTAACTGATAAATTCAGGCTGTTGTTCTGCTTCTGCAGAGACGTGTAACCCTGAACAGAGAGCTGCTGTTAGCCTATGTTCACACTGCAGGGCTTAATGCTCAATTCAGATTTTTTTTTGAAATACGATTTTTTATTTTTTTTGTGAGTTTGTTCACATTTTCAATTAAATGCGGCTTATATGTGATCTCCTGTGTCAACTTAAATACGACCCAAAAGTGTCCCGCATGTGCAGAAGAGCGCATAATGCCGTCACGCAGCGAGCACGCTTCAGTGTTTGTAAACATGGACGATAACGGTGCAGCGTATTTTACGATTCTGACGTTGTTGTCTAACTGGAGCAAACGCATGTACAGCCTGATATTACGAAGAAGTTTGAAAAGGAAGAGAGTCAAGTTTTTGGCCATGGTGTTTGTGGGGCAGTGGCAGCAACATCCATCCAGAGAAACACATGGTGCAGGGTCGCAGCCCAGAGTGGTGGGATAGAGATGTGAGAGGCTTTAATGACACAGAGTTATGCAGGTTAAAGACGTTTGTTGCGTACTGTGACGTGTAGGTCGGATAAATGAGACCTGGCCGTTCAGACAGAAGTCACATGGCAAAAAAGATCAGATACGTATCTGATGTAGGACCACATATCCAAGCGGCCTGGGTCACATTTGAAAAAACAGGATCTGTGTTGTTCACACTGCCATGAAAAGATCAGATACAGGATTTGGGTCACTTTAGCCTGCAGTCTGGACGTAGCCTAAATAACCAGAGGGTGAAGAGGCTGTGAAAGTTATTTCTAAATGATCCAGCAGTGAATCACAGGACTTTACTTCACAGAAAAAAATGAAACGCAATTTAAACATTTAAACACAAACTTTACAGAATGAAATTAACCAAATTTAAATCTTAACTTAACTTAAAATGTGTCAACGATCGACTCTTGTTTTTTGGCCAAGATTTCAAAGCCTGAACTCTCTGTGGGGGTTTGGTCTGTGAGCAGGTCGTCAAATCATAGGATAAATGTGAGAAATATTGAATTTATGAACAGTGAGACGCAGCCTCAGGTGATGATCAGCTGCAAATGGGAAAGAAAATAAGACTCTTATTCCTCTTTCAGGCTCTTGTTGCTGTTCTTGTTCATCTCATCTGTTCACGTTGACTCCTGTTAGAAGCAGCTTTGTTTCCAGTGTCTCTGGGTAAAACCTGGTTTCTTTATCATGTGGACGTTAGGTTTTCTCCATACGACCTGTGAACAACATGTATCCAGTTTATACCAATAACTAATTACTTGAAGCATTTCACTGTAAAACGGATTTTCTTGATGCATGATTGACTGAAGGACGGAGGAACGGCTGCAGAGTAGATTTGGACGGTGAAGATGGACAGGTGCCAACATGGCGGCTCTTTCTTGATAAATCCACTTTCCTGGCTTTTAGCGACCTTTGACCTCTTACCTGTCAAATTTAAAGGGAGATGGACCGAGTGAAGGGAAAGTAGAGAGAACTAAACGGCTGCTGCAGCGTCAGGAGAAGGTGACAAGTTTGAGACTGTTACTTATTAATCACGACGGTGCAGTCTTATAAAACATCCCCCGTTCTCTGCAGGGAGACGACTGATCCTCAGCTCACCAAGTGTTTGGTCACAAATTTCTTCCTTCATAGCAGAATCATTACATAATCACAACCTCGCTGAGTGTAAACATGATGAATTCTGGGTGACCCTGACGTTTGGCCATTAGGAACGGGAACACGGCAATTCCCCCGACGTTCCCAAACAAATAAATCCTGCCCACGGCCGGAATAACCATTAACAAGTCTGCTAAACACCACAGAGGAGGAGGAGGAGGAGGGAGAGGAGGAAGAAGTGAAGCTGAGGAGGAGGAAGGGGAGGTTACACAGAGGAGGAGGATGTAAAAAGAAAGAGAAGCGAAGAAAATCCCAAAAAATAATCCAGAAAAATAACCTGGACAGAGTAAGGTTGGAATTCAAACAATGTGGAGAGAAAGAAGAGGAGAGAGTGAAAAAGGAGGAAGAGGCACAGAAAGAAGGAGTGAGGAGATGGAAAGATGGAGTAAAGATGAAGGAGTAAAGTTGGAGGAGAGATAAGAAAGTGAAAAGAGAGAATATAAAAGGAGGAAGAAGAGGGAGTAAGAAGACAAGTGGAGAAGGTGAAAAAGAAAAGGAGAGATGAACGAAGATAAAAAGAAGAGGAATAAAAGAGGAGATACAAAGGAATAGAAATAGATCAGGGTGATGAGGATACGAGTAGAGGTATAATTAAAAAGATGAGGATTGAAGGAAGGTTAAAGGAGAATAAATGAAAGATTGAACTGAGTAAGAAATAAAGGAAGATAAAAAAAGAGGAGGAGGAGTAACAAAAGAAAGAAGAGAGGAAGGAATAAAGTTCAGGAGGAGAAGCTGGTGATGGGACTAATGGAGGAGGAAAGTTGTAATCAAAAATATGAAGAAGGGATGAGAGAGGAGTAGTGACTGATGGAGGGAGGAGGGAGGTATGAAGGAGTTCAGAGAGAGGGAGGAAAAGAAGAATGGAGGAGGGAAAAGGAGTAGATTTACAGGCAGAGGGTAAGAGAGTGAGTAAAAACCAGGAGAGTAGGTGTCAGAAAATGAGAGAGGAAGGAGAGATGGACTAAACGGAGAGAGTAAAAACAAAAGAGAGGGAGGAGGAGGAGGAGGAGGGGGTGAGGGATGATGGGAGGTAAAGACCCCATTAGCAGAGGAGAAATGAGAGAAAACAAACAAGAAATGTGAGGGTAACACATCACTTTGTTTTGCTGCTCGTCCCCTGTAGAAGAATAAGAGGAAGCAATAATCTGTGTGTGTATGTACGTGTGTGTGTGTGTGTGTGTGTGTGTGTGTGTGTGTGTGTGTGAGGAGACAGCAGCGATAGCGCCGGGTGAGGTCATGGCGAGGTGAGAGAGGGGGAGCGAGACGAGAGAGAAGTTCAGCTAGAGGTGAAGAGAGAGACCTGCCGCTTTCTCTCAAGTGTGTGTGTGTGTGTGTCGAGGGTGAATCGGGGGTCAGGTGTGTGTGTGTGTGTGTGTTTGCCAGGACGACCTGCTGGCTCGCGTGTGGCTCGTTTTTTTTTGGAAAGCCCACGCTTTTCTTTTTTTCTTCTTCTTCTCTTCGATTTTCATCAGTCTTATCAGCCTCTCCTCCTCCTCCTCCTCCTGCTGACCTCCCTTCTTGTTGAACTTCTCCTACTGTGTGTCCTCCACTCCTCCTCTTTGCTATTTGTTTTTATTTTTGTAATCTTGTAAAGCACAAAAATGTGTCAAAGTTGCAATAAAAATACTTTTTTCTTTCTCTAAGTGAGGAAACAGAATATTCACAGTTCACATCATCTGAATGGAATCAGGAAATTCATATGATTTTACAGTCGTCAAACTCCTGTAAAGTTAGAGAGACAAGTAAAATGTGATGAAACTCATTGAGCTCTTTTGGAGAATAACTGACATCATGGTGTCTCTCAGCTTGTAATCTGGTTAATAATTGAACTCGCAGCAGAGTAGTTTTCACAGCTTGCACTCGGTTTAGTTTAGCAACAAATGAGGTACGAGCGTCAGAGCCTCATTGTTCTGGTAGAGGGTTGTTCTTTATAACTGTGACTGAATATACTGAGTGAATATTTGGTTCGGCTGCAGAGTGAAAGTCGGAGCAAGAAGGTGCAGAAAGGTTTTCCACATACAGGGACATGTAGTCCAGACAGTCCAGTGTTGTGGAGAATCATGTCCCTGTAGTGGATCCAGTCGTCACTACAGACTGAAGTCATCATGTTGATGTTTGAGATGTGCTGATGGATTCATCCTCCATATTAGGCGCTGTTTGCTCCTGGTTACCTCCTCCCTCTCATCTATACCTGAACGAGTGAAAATGAAAAGGTTGAGAGTAGTGTCTTGTGACCAACAGTTGGAAGTATGGGTTTTAAGAGCAAAGCCAAACAAATGCAATACCACCAATGGCCACTAGATGCTGGCTCCAGAATCCTCACCCTATTCAAAAATGGTCATTTAAATTCCTGAAATACTCATTCTGATTTCATCAGCTCTTCTTCTCAGTGACCTGGTCCATCTGAAAATAATTTCATCATTAGGTAGATATTAGGCTGAGAGGAGGGGAGGAGTTAGGGGCGGGGTTAGATTGAAACCAGAGCTGAAATCCAGTCTCACACACATTGGACAGTGTCCTCAGGTTCAAGTATCAGACCCACCTCCTCACTCCTCCCTTCAAATCCAAATATGGTCATGTTCCTGTGCCAAAGGGTGACATCTGTGATGTAAGCTCTGTGGGTGTGGCAGTGTTACAGAGAGGGTGTGTACAGAGAGGGTGTTTGCACAGCGGGTGTGTACAGAGCGGGTGTTTACAGAGAGGGTGTGTACAGAGCGGGTGTGTGCAAAGCGGGTGTGTGCAGAGCGGGTGTTTACAGAGCTGCTGTTTACAGAGAGGGTGTGTACAGAGCGGGTGTGTGCAGAGCGGGTGTGTGCAGAGCGGGTGTGTACAGAGCTGCTGTTTACAGAGAGGGTGTGTACAGAGCGGGTGTGTGCAGAGCGGGTGTGTGCAGAGCGGGTGTGTGCAGAGCGGGTGTGTGCAGAGCGGGTGTGTGCAAAGCGGGTGTGTACAGAGCGGGTGTGTGCAAAGCGGGTGTGTACAGTGCGGGTGTGTACAGAGACGGTGTGTGCAAAGCGGGTGTGTACAGAGAGGGTGTGTACAGAACAGTTGTTGGAGGTTCAGTTGATTCTTTTTAGTCAGTGTGTTTTAGTTGTTCAGGTGAAATCCAGAACAGTAACTGTCACGTCCTAAACACCAGAAACACCAGCTCTCCCTGT
>OOFC01044488.1:0-19530 GCA_900323345.1 Pseudochromis fuscus | reverse complement strand
GGGGGGGGGGTGTTGGTGGTTGGTCGGGAAGTTGAAGGCGTCATGATTCCATGTATTTTAGTTGGTTATGGTTATGGTTTCTTGTATTTAGTTCTGTATTTACTCTTGTTTCTTTTTCTGGTTTCAATGGTTGTTTTCTATGTGTCTCATGTCCTGTTAGAGTAGTTCAGGGTTTCTCAATTCCAGTCCTCAGGGCCCCCCTATCCTGCCCGTTTTAGATGTGTCCCTCTTCCAACACACCTGATTCAAATGACCAGCTCATCATCAAGCTCTGCAGAAACCTGCTAATGAGCCTGGTCATTTGAATCAGGTGTGTTGGAAGAGGGAAACATCTAAAGGATGCAGGATGGGGGGGCCCGAGGACCAGAATTGAGTAAATAGCTCATTTTTATTGTTTCTTGTTTCCCATTTTATTTTGATAGTCTTGTTCCTTGTGTGTTTGTGCCCAAGCTTTGTTTCCTGTCTACCCTGTCGCACCTGCTCCCTGATTGTCCTGTCCACCTGTTTCTCATTGCGTCTCGTTACCTCATGTATTTAACCTCATGTGTCTCTTTGTCCTGTGCCAGTTCGTTCGTAGCTCTTGCTCACATCCCAGCCTTTGTTCATGTTCTTGTTTCATGTTCTTGTTTCATGTTCTTGTTTCATGGTCTTAGTCTCACCTGGTTTTTGGATTCTCTGCCTGCCCTTTGGATTTTGCCTTTACCTGCTGTTTTGGATACTTCTGCTGCTCTCGCCTTGGTGTCTGCACTTGGGTCCTCGCTCCACACCTCCAGCTTTACCCCCAAGACAGAAGGTGGTGCACGGTCTAAAAAGGTTGGGAACCACTGGCTTATGGAAATAAAACAAGCCGACACAAACTGGGTGGAGTGTGAATCCACTGTAACAGGCAGGGACATCTTCATACTGAGGTCTATGGTCAGCTCCTTTGTGTTGACTTCACACCAGAGACAGAGACAAAGGAGGACAGTGAGACTCACACTGGGTGTAGAGCAGAGAGAAGAAGGCAGGAGCTTCATTTACTGTGGATAAAACTGATGATGGACATTGCATCACAAGAGACAAATTATACATAATGTGACTGCTCAGTATCAAACCCATTACACAGTTTCCTCTAAACAGGAGACTCTGATAGTCCCATAGTGCAGTCTGGTTGTTATGGTTTCTTTTCCAAAAACAACTCCACAGTGGAAATGCAAATGATGGGATACAGATAAAGCAGCTTCTGAGGACAGACTTCACCCATTATATTGGTGCTTCATTTTAATCACAGTGCTCTTCATAAAAACACGGCAGTGGAGTGGTTGTTAAGCTTGAATCATTTCAGTGGACACTTGTTTTTCTCCTAAGAGTTTGACACTGCGATTAATAACTTAAGGCTTGTCCTTTTAAACTTTCATCTTGATAACTGATATGTTCAATTTGAATAAGCATTATTTTAAAATAGTCTATTATGCACAGACTTTACAAGCAATTTCCACTCAGCCTGGGAACAGTTATCTTCATGACAGCAGCGACGCATCATTAGTATTTAGATTTGGAGGTCTGACAGTAATCCACTGAGAATATTCACAAAGAAACAGGCAACAAACCCAGAACTCATCAGAAACCATTAGAACTAATGTGTCTCTAATTGTCCTTGAAAGCTCAAACCTTTTCTGCAGCAAGTGTTAAGCTGTGAAGGTGAAGAGACTTCGAGGACTTATTCACACAGAGAAAAGGAAATGGTCTAGGTCAAGGTCTAGAAAACAAATGGATGCAGCACTGGAGGCTTTTGATTTGCTGTTGTATGTTTCCTGTTGCTGAATGTGTTTACAGGTTTTCTGTTGATCTATATTCCAGCTACTCATGATGTGGTATCTTAACAATGAAAAACACTCTTGATTGGGTTTTGTTGCTACAGTCTCACTAAATCTGATGTGACCATTAATATACTTATTGTATAATATTAGCTAGTAATATATATAGATATATAATACATTGTAATAACTTTCCTGGGTGGACTAGACTTTTTCCAGGTGTTTGTTGCCTGCAAATACAACAAGACGACCAGTAAGTCTTCATCCTTTAATCTTTTCTCATGTGGAGCCACAGACTGTACACAATGGACAAAGCTAACATGATGCTACCTGTTGGTTTGTGGACTCATATGTTGAAGCCAGGAGTTTGGTATTTTAATGTCACCATGTTGGTTGCTTGGAGCCAGAAGTGACCATATTTGGATATGAAGTAAAGAGGCGGGTCTGACCTTTGAACCAAAGGGCACTGCCCGATGTAATATCTCCTTAGTGATGACATGATTTTCAGATGGACCACCAGATCACTGAGAAGAAGAGCTGACTTAGGCCCCGCCCACATGGAGTTTCAGTGTAAACGGTAAATCTTATTATTGTTTACGCCTTGCGTCCACACGGAGACGGTGTTTCGGAGCCGAGAACGATACTTTTTGACAACAGGTCCCAGAGTGGGAAAGTCTGAAGACGCCACCCACCGCATCCCCGTGTGGACGGCAAATATGTACCGTGTTTTCCAGACTATAAGCTGCTACTTTTTTCCAACGTTTTGAACCCTGTGGCTTAAACACCAGTGTGGCCCATATATCGGCGGCACGAAGCTTCTTGGCTTTTTACAAGCTAGCAAGCTCCATATATTTAGCCTCGTCACATCAGACCCGGTCTGAGTGGACCACTTGAAACTGTTTGAATAAATTCAATAGCGGCTTATAGACAGGTGCGCCCAATAGTCCGGAAAATATGTCTCCTGAAACAATGCTGCCGTAGCCCCGCCTCTCCCTTAACCCGCTTGTACAACCCCCGACAACAACAGTAACAATGGTGAAGTACAGCATGGCGTCAGTGCTGCAGCAGCTACTCGGCTTGTTTTGGCTTTTACAGCAAAATCTTCTCAAACTTTACAATTGTGAGCAACAAGTGTGTGTTATGTGTTGTTTTTACCTCTCACGAGTTTAATGTGCATTGTCTGTGTCTCCTCTGTTTTGGTGTGTTTCTTATGTTACAGTGCCACCTACAGGCCTGGCATATTGACTACAGCATTTTCGGCGTTGTCATGTAGACAGGGCCTTAATCTAATGACATGAGAATGACTTGTGGAGAAAATGTACTGACTGAATATTTCAGGATTAAATAAGGCAGAGTGTTATGGAGCCAGCATCTAGTGGCCGTTGGTGGTATTGCACTTTTTGTACTTGTACAACATTGGCAGCACTTTTGAGACCTGGTTTCTTTTCTCCATTTCTATATCCAGTCTGTGAGCAGAACTATTTAAAACAGTTTAAATGAAGCAGAAATGTTTGTGTTGCTTGTTTGAGTGCAGTGTGTCCTTTGCCTCATTATGGTGCCAAGTCATCCATCTCAGGCTCTTTGTTGTCCCAGTGGCTGTGGAGCTGAAAGCACCCACTGGCACTCAAGTAATCACACGCATACATAAGGAGAAGTGCACATGGCCCTGGCACTCAGCCTCGCTGCTAATTTCCCCCAGTGGCTAGTGGAGGTACTGCAGGAAAAAACAACACACTGCCATCCAAAAACCTTTTCCTGATAGGATGTGACTGTAAAGTGTTGACAGGACAACATTACCTGCAAACAAGATGGGTTCTATTCTTTTATGAACATTGAATCTGTAGAAAACGAGGTTCTGTGAAACTTTGACAATTTGTGGGCGGGGCCAGCAAAGGAAACACAAATGACAGAGCATAAGCAAACCTGCAAACTAGAAATAAACAAACCAGGATAAACAATGTTCTTTGAAGTGAGAGTCCAGGAGGGTGATGTCACACTCGCTTCCTCCATCTCTATCAACAGTCTATGGTCATAACACGATGACAAAGCACGCTGCAGTTTTATCCTGAGTGGTGTACACACATTGATACAGTGATCAGACCAAATCAATACTTTAACACACACAGTACAGTGATCAGACTACAGTAAACTGATGCAGTAAATGACAATAATTGATTCATGGTTAAAAACAAAATAACTTCCACACAGTAAAGGTTTATAATGTCACATGTCAGTGTTTTGTAGCAGCACATAACTTTTCAGAGTATATCATGAAACTTTGATGTGTGTGCAAAGTGTGATCAGCTGTCACTGACTTTAAAACCACTCCTGTTATTGCTGCTGAGATGTTTGATGGCGAGGCTCGGAGGATACTCACTCTGTTGGTTCGTCATGTTGTATCACACTGAGAAGGCGACAGTATAATTACAGCTACATGACACTGAGTGGGCGAACACTTAGAAAGTTTTCCTTTTCCGCGTCCTCTGTGTCAAGCTGTGCGTTTAGCCTCTCCGACCGCACAACACGCTGAAATAAAGTGAGCCCCACACTGGTGATCCCCTGCTTTGATGCTGGAAATAATGCTCATCCATCCCCCGTCTGTCGAGGGGCTAGAAATGAGCCAAACAACAAATAAAAGCCATTCCCAGACATTTGTTGAGACACATTTTAATCCTGGGAAACAGAAATAGTCTGAACACATGATGTCACCCAGAATAGCAGAGTCCAGATTTGACTGGCTTCCAACAGAAACACTTTTGTAACTTCCTCTCACTAAGTTTCCTATTCAGCTGCAGAGTATCTGTCTCCTAATTTACTAAGGAAATGATTGCAAATTAGGTTATGGCACAAACAGGTTTTCTAAAAGAGCATTGCGCAATCAAAAGGCCCCTTAATTACTGTGAAATTGGAAGAGCAGCCCCTCAAATGTCTAGTTAGTCAAGTGCTCTGCCAGTGGCTTTCAGCTACTAATGCTCTGTGTTTGTAACAGAGGTGTCATTTGTTGAAGCTGAAGGTTTACGCTTAAACTTCAGAACAACACAAAGTCTTCTCAGTATATTTAATATCTGACAAACCTCAGTGCACGGAGCTGTACATTCAACGCAAAAAAGATGTATCTTATTGTGTAAGTTACTCTGTACATGCAGTAAAAACATTTAAATTTATCCATCCATCCATCCATCCATCCATCCATCCATCCATGCATCCATCCATCCATCCATCCATCCATCCATCTTCTATAGCTCTTAGTCCATCAGGGTCACGGTGAAGCCATCCTTGTCCCTGGCAACTTCTTCCAGCTCATTCCACAGACGCTCCCAGGCCAACTGGGAGACATAATCCCTCCAGCAGGTCCTGGCGTGACCTCTGGGTCTCCTCCCAGTTGGCCATGCTCGGTAAACCTCCAAAGTGAGACGACCACGGGACATCTGAATCAGATCCCCAAACAACCTTACCTGGTTCTTCTCAATGCAGAGGAGCAGAGACTGCACTCCAAGCTCCTCCTGAATGGCTGAATTCCTCGCCAGCCACTTGTACACAACGCCTTATTCTGTCAGTCATTACCCAATGTTCATGATGGTAGGTGAGGTGAAGTGATCGTCCCAAACTTTTACAGGATTATCGTGACACAATATCCTAAAATTTAAACCTAAAGAGCAGGACTTTTTGTTGAATTCAAGGACTTACACAATGTTTATTAATCATTTTATCATCTTGAGGTAAATGTGTATTTTGCAGGGTTTGAAAGCATGAATCAGCAGTGTTTGTGTTATTACTAATCAATACAAGTAGTTATGTTAGACACCTTAATTCCCAGCAACAACAAAACCCCAACCTTTCATGCTCCAGTGACTAAAGCCATTATGGTGAGAGCAAAGAAAAAAGTGAGGAGGCCAGGGTTGATGGATGGTGCAACAAAACACCCAACTTTGACATACTGTTCAATTCCTATTCCTGGTTGTCTTTTAAAAGTGACTTCTTAACTGTGTTTCTGTATTTCTTTTGCTTTCATTGTTTTTTTATGTGTCTATATTGGACTCTGTGTCTGGAATAAAATTGAATTGAATTGAAAAAATTGAATTGATATTTTAACCTTGATGATGAGGCCCTTTAAACTTAAAAAAAAATCCCCATTTTACCCCAAACCTTTCTCTGAACCTAACAGATATCACTATCAAAATGGGCAAAGATTGAGTCAAACTAACATAGGTGTAAAGTTCCTTTTGAATAATTGATAGGACAGGATCTATCACATCAGAAATGTCAGAAAGTAAAGTACACAGATAGATCCTAAAGTTCCAACAATGGAGGTTTAAATCTCTATGACAACATAGCCTATATTTGATTGTTGAACATGTTGGAAAACAATCTGGATTGTATCCCATGTACAGTAATGAATATTTACATTAAACCAGCTTAAAGAGAACATGACGTCAATGTCCAGTTGTAAACGACAGATTTCACCTTCACTGAAGTGAATCTGTGTACATTTAATGCTCATTGAAGCGATGGGAGGCCCCTCGGCTTTAGGCAGTGTAAGTTTTTATTGTCTATTGTATGCATTGAATGCAAACAGTGTTAATTAAAATTAAAACAACAGAAAAAAAGAAACAATGGCCCAGCGGCAGCAGCAGTTGGCTGCTAAGTGTCTGTGGATCTCCTAAACAAACCGCGAGGCCCTGAGCTGCATCAAGAGGCTCAGCCGAGGTTCAATCTGACATTTATCTCTCGGGGGCCGTTCTGCTGATGGCAGCACGACGTCGCTTTAGGAAGCAGCTGTTTACTGTCAGAGATCTAGGTCAGGACAGAGAGAGAGCGAGACAGGGGACTGGACTCCTGCTAACAGTTTACACATGCACACTGTATGGCCTCCAGTGCATCTGGAAGGGCCCCTGAATTACTCCAGGAGCATAGTCCTGGACACAGACCCTCATCCATGGGAGGGGGGACAGATATTTAAACAATGACCACAAGCAAGTTAAACTGTATTGAAAGGATTTACAAAGAGATTTTACAGTGTGTGTTGTCTGAGTGTGGGAAGGCTGTCACTTTTTAAAACCAAGTGGAAAGATGAGCTCGTAAAGCACCTACTTATAGTCAGTTAGAGACTGGACATGGGTCAGGTGTGACTCATCATTAACTGAAACCAGTGACTGTACGTAGAATAGATGAAGCTAACATGACGTCACTGTTTGGTTTGTGGACTTGGCGCCCGGAGTTTACCATTTTGGCCATGTTGGTTTTTTAGAGCCAGAAGTGACCATATTTGTAGATGAAGGGAGGAGTGAGGAGTAGTATGTAAAAACTATACTGATTACTACTATCACTGCTTCTACTCTCTGTCAAAGTTTGCAGGTGGTAATCTGAACTGTACAGTATACAACACATTGACAGTATTGGTTGCTCGAGAAACTGCAAACAGTGCGACCACTGATGTGATCTAACGGAATTAAAAAGACATTTTTTTTTTAGTTTCAGGTGGAATTTAACTACTCAATAGGACACTGTAGATAAATATTTTAATCCCTTAAAAAAACTCTTCCTTTGATGCACTTTATTCTTTGACTTTAGCTTGAAATATCACAAAGATACAACATGACTAAACACAAACCTCTATGGGTTTAGTGGGTCAGAAACTGAAGTGATTGCAGTTATAATTGAACAATAATAACAAGTATTTATCAAAAACCTTCTTTGTAGGGAGACTAATTAATGTTTGTTCAACTCGACGTCGACTGACATGCGTGATGTGGACGATGAAGTTGTGCTGCCAGAGCTTTCCACCTGACACACAGGTAAGAGGCTCAGCAGCCACAGTCAGATCCCAAAGGCAGCTTTATCACACTGTTATATAACATACACACACACACACACACACACACACACACACACACACACACACTGAAACAGGGGTGATGTGAGGAGGACGCAGCCACACTGCCATCGTCAGCACTGGACAGATCAGATTTAACCCCCCCTCCCCTTCCATCCTCCATCCTCCTCCTTGAGTTTCCTTCATGATCCATGGTAACTCTCCTCCATGTGTGTGCGTGTGTGTTATCCTCTTTCATATGTGTGAGGTTGCTGAGTGTTAGGGCGGTGATGTAATCAGGTGTGTGTTGTAATGTGTAAACAAATTCTGTGATAACGGGCAAGTTTTGCTCAAACATGGTCGACATGTTTATGATAAAAAATGTTGTGGATGTTCTGAACATCTGGAGTTTATTTATGTTCATTTTAGGAATTTAATACTCCAGGTTATCCCCAGAGTGAAGTCAAATGAATATAAAAGAACAAGTTAAAAATGACTGTCCTTTGAATTTCATTTTAAGTTGGTTCAACTGAAAAACTGACTGAGTGAACGTTTTTTTTTTTCAATTTTGAATAATTAATTATTGGTCTTATGAGATTAGAAAATAGTATCTGAACTGAAGCTGAAGCTGTCACCTTCATCATGTTGGAAAGTCATTTGAAAAGAAAGTAAAGGAGCATGACTTTTGTTCACATGGAAGTTTTCATTTTGTCTAATTTTATTAAACTACAAATTATAATAATAGATTTTTGGAGATATAATAAGAATCTGTGGATACTTCTGATAATATCCTGGTTCTGCTTCTTTGAAAATGTTATTTAATTTCACACCATCCCAGATGTTCATTTGTTCAACTCATTATTTTAAGTCAGAAGAAGTTAAGTTATTGATGTGAAGTAACAGAAATTTATTATACAGAAATGTATTGAAACAGACTTATATTTGTCTTAAGGCAATGAGAAATGATGAGTTGAATCTACTAAACTCTTTTATGATGTTTTGATGTAAATTTATTATTTGCTTTTCCATCTTTATGTTAACATGAAATACTATTAAATTCCACCCATAAATTAAGTGAACAACTTGTATTGCACATAATATTGTTAAGGACAAAATAAAAAACAAACATTTTAAAATCAACACCTGAAACACGATCTTCAGTTGTTGAGTTGTGTTTCTGCATGTGTAAATGTCAAATCTAATACATGACTACAAATCGATTCATGTTAATGTTTCTGCTATCTACCTTTAGTGATCCATCTATCGAGAAACTATGATTTCTTCTGCAAACTGCTTTGAGAAACATAAAATCAATATAAATAAAATATAAAAGCAAAAAAACAAAGAAAACATCTGCTTTTGGTAAACATCTGGAAACTTTACAGACAGATGATAAACAAACCTGTTGATGGACGTCTGCGCTGCCTCATTCGACTCGCGTTCAACACCTCACATGAAGTATAGCAGAGACTCATTAATGTTGTTACATAAGACGGCTCCTCTAATCATTCTTTGAATCCTAATATTAGACTGCTCCCGTGCTAATCTATTTGTCTTGCATAATCTATGGCCTGCTCGTGTAAGCAAGTCTTCACCTAAAACTTGATGGTGTCACTGTAAAGGCTTATTATTATTATGTAAACTGTTATAATGCTGTGATTGGCTCGACCAGTGGGCTGCAGCCACTCATCCCAACGCCAGAGTCATTGTCTTATTGGAGATCTGATCTGTAGCTCAACACCTTCACAGCCCCACAGCAGGTGGCAGTGTATTAATTCAGGCGATGTTTTTCAGTGTTTGTTGCTTTGAAAGATTGAACAAGACCCAAATACTGTAAACTACTACTACAAATGCATGGATGAGGAGAGACTGGTGAGGCAAAATAGAGGATATTTTAATAAAGGCAAGACAAATATCCAACAGCAGAAAACCACATCCAGAGACCAGGAGTACAGCAGCAAAATCCACAAGCAACTGGAAACAGGGAAGAAAATAAAGACAACCTGAGAAACAGGAGACACACTGACTTTGCTGATTGGATCCTTTCACAGTTTTTCATTTAGAATTGAATAATCAACTTTTATGGATCTCATTTATTCGTAGATATATTTCTATTTAGACCCAGATGTAATTTGTTTTTGGGTGGTGGTTTTGAGAGAGAACAGATGACATTAAATAAAGAATAAAAACAAAGGAGATACAGCACCGATGGTTCAACGTCTTTGACTCCTAAACACCTGAAACATTTAAATATACATAAAAAAAATCTGGCAAAACAATAATTTTTATTCTGTTATTAGAACACTGTGCAACTATAGTCGAGTTACTGTTCTTAAAGTGACTGGTTTATAAATAATATATAAATATAATGCAAATAAAACTGCTCAACTGGTCAGAATGTGCAAGAGGAAAACTCCAGGACAGCATTTTTTTTAACTATAAATATCTAAAAAAATAATAATAATAAAAAACCCACTCAGTCCAATCATCCTCTCTTAACTTAACTGATGTTGATAATAGAGGGTTTGCTAACCTTCTTGCATAGCACACATTGATTTCAATAAATAATAAAGCAATAACGAGATCACTCATGAGGTTGTTTGCTCATAAGATATTTAAAGGAACCATCAGCATATTATGGGGAAATTAAAGTTGCATAATATATGAAGTTGGGGAGCTGATTTTTGTCTAAAACCCTCAACTCCTCTATACATCATTTTGAGGGGTTTTAACTCTTGACCATAAGAAATAGTTGTGTAGGTGATCTGAGAGACAGCAAGCAGGTTTATGATAACTAAAAGTGAGCTTTTATTAAGCTGGTGCCCAATACGAGAAACTGGAAAGCAGAGAGAAGAGGATGCAAGATTAACAGGAGAAAAAATAAAACCCAAAAGTAAGAAGGGCAGAAAAACAGAACAGTAGAAAATCCTGGGGCAAGACAGAGGCAGTTAGTATTTATGGGGAGAGGCTGATTAATGAGGTGGTGACAGGTGAACTGAGTGAAACTGGTGAGACTAATGATGGTGGAGCAGACAATCACATGAGATGGAGACAGAAGAAAGACAAAAAGTAAAACTAAACAAGACAAACGAGACACAGATTTTGCAAGATAAAGATAAAATTACACAAAATATATAGGACCATGACAGGGGTGAAGATTTTTAAATAGAAGCCAATTGGAGTTTCTTGGATCCAGCCTCTAGTGGTCATCAGTGGTATTACATCGTTTTGCACTTGTGCATTGGGATCATTTTTGAGACCTAGTTGCTGTGTCCATTTTTTTTATACAGTCACTGGCTGGAGTCTTTCTTTGTGCATGTCCTCCCAGTGTTTTCTCTGGGTATACTTGGGTTAATTGGTAAATGAGGTGTGAATGTGACTTGTTTGACTCTATGTGTTGGCCCTGTGATATCCAGAGTGTACCTGGCCTCTCGCCCATTGCCAGCTGGGACAGGCTCCAGCCGCTCTGTACTGGATAAGTGGAGATGTAAGATGAATGAATGTATGGATTAGATCATGACTGACATTTTGTTAAAGCATCATACTGGTGGACTTGCTGTTTGTTTCAGTTCCAAGTATAACCACTGTTATATGTCATCAGCATAGGGTAAAAAAACAAAAAAAAATGGATTATTTTCTGGACTTTTTTTTTACCCCACATAAAAATAGACTACATTTATCCAAGATCAAAGTCCGAAGCATGTAACTACTTAAATATTGTTTCATCAGGATTGGATATAATAAAGAGATTCAGGACAACAAAAATTTATTAATGTAATGGGTTCACACAAACTATTGTCTTTACATGTGTTGATTACATATTAAATTGAGCATCACTAACACAATCACAATTTCCTTTGTTGTGAGTCAGGATAACAGCATTCACGACAGTCACTACATACATCCCTGCAAAAAGAGTGGAGGAGCCCAAAACAGAGCAACACAAAGGAAAACAACCAGGCACAACATACACACACAAAGGTGCACAAAAGCAAATATATAGACATACACATAATATAAATGACTCAGGATCAGCATTGGTAATCAGAGTGTAATTGGGTGAACCCACGCAGAAGGTCTGCAGACCGCTGACCTCAGAGGACTAATTAACTGGTAAATCTTACAAAAGGTCAACAGTGTGTTGGCCAAGGATGAAGAGAGTAGCCACCATATGGCTAAAGATGCCCACAAGAAGTGTGTCTTCACTGCTCTTTTAATCTTTTGAGCTAATTCTGAGTCGTCTCCCCCCTCTCCTCTGGTGACGGCAGCCCGGTGCCCAGGCAGACAAAATGTGGTCAAACTCTAATCTACTTAACTGCTTTCCACTTTGTTTTTCCAATTATGGTCAGTGCCTTGTTATTGTGTGGCTCAAACACGCTGACATCAGCATTCATTTTGCTCTCCAAGCAAATTTTCTACTTTGAGGTTAACGGACATGAACCAGACAGAGGATAGATGTTTAAATCTTTTAGAGATAACACAGATGCACAGATAATCCATATCTGTAGTAATTTATCATATATATCAAAGTGAATGGTGCAATGAGCTTTGTAGTGAGTTTCAGCTCATGGTCGAGCTTCTGTCACACAACCTTACTGTGGGTTCACCATCAACACTCATGTAGCGACGTTTTTAGTGTCACAACACTCTGGAAGACTTAGACGAATTCAGATGGTTTCAAATAAATGTTAATGTTCTTTCTTTTATGTCAAATTAAAATTTTTTGATTGAGTTTGATTAATTCTCAATCACAGCTGGAAAAGCATGTAAACTTTCTAGATATTGTATGTTACATTCGTGGTGGGACTTTAAGGCATTAATTACAGTGAATTCATTACAAAAAAATTAACGCATTGAAAAAATTAATACATTTCATCTTTTATGTCAGTGCATGATTTTCTGGTGCACGATTACACTGATGCACACGAAAGAGCTCAGCTAATGGCCTTTGCAAATTTCCCCACTGTGGGATCAATAAAGGATCTATCTATCTATCTATCTATCTATCTATCTATCTATCTATCTATCTATCTATCTGTCTATCCAAAATGGTGGAATCAAATGAAAGCACAGTTTAGGCCTGTCACATGACTAATTATAGTTCTGGTTGTTTTACCAGAAGAAGAAATTGCACCCTTTTTTTTAACCATTTAAGTCTGTTCTGAATTAAGTATTTAAAGTAATTCAGATAGCACTTTAATTTTATGTCTGTTCAGTTTTGACCAGGGATGTTTTCTATTTATTTTTCTACTGTTTTGAATTGAAATATTTGGTACTTTTTCCAGACATTAAAAGAGCTTGAGTTTACAATATTCATGTCTGTGTCTATTGTTTCAATCAGTCGTCCACTATAAAAAAATAAAAAAAAATCTTGCATTTTGGGGCAAATATTCTTCTATGATTAAAATGCGATTAATTGAGATTAATTAATTACAAAGCCTCTAATTAATTAGATCACTTTTTTAATCGAGTCCCACCCCTAATTTACATATAGTTTATGGAACTGTGTAGTACTGTTTAAATATATGAGTCATTAAAGAAAACAGATCCCTCACATTCTGAGAAACAGAAGGAGAGCATGGTCTCTGTGTCCACAGTGAATGGTAAAGGACCACACTTACAAAGCACCTTTTTACCTTTTGATCTACAAAATGCTTCACAAGTTTTGTTACTTTTTGTTGCTACTTAAAGATTTCATATAAGCTGCAATGCTGCATTTTATTAAAAGGAAATATTTTTTGTATTTTTTTTGCCCCACCTGCCAGAATATTGTTTTTTTCCAGTGTGGTAAAGACAGGGAGACATATTGCAGCTGAAGAGACAAACAGACAAACAGTGAATGTTAATGGTCCAGTTCATCTGCAGCTGCTTGTTTCACTGTGGCTTTATGAGAAAATCAATTAATGCAGCTTTAAAATGTTCATATGTCCAAGATCACTCATTAGTGCAGTTACTGACGTGCGTTACAAGCTCAGAACAAACAGCAACAGAGATAAACAAACAACAACAAGTACAGATGTCAACGCACAGATGTCAGAAACACGGCCGCTCGCGTCCTCTTCAGATTAAGATCTTTCACTTGAACCACTCGACTGAAGAAACAAATGGTGGGGGAAAACACACAAAGTTGGATGAATGTTTATTGATGTCCTTTGACGCTTGCTTTGAATTTTACAATTGAAACAAATCAGATCCTCCAGCAGGGAAGTTTTTTAATGACTTGTTTTCATTTGTGTTTTTTGGTTCTCTGTCATTTCAATGGTGTGAGGAGCTTTTAGCATTTAGGCACAAAATTGTCCGAGATTTTGTTACACAACTTTATTTAAACCTGATTACAAGCCTGCACGTTTCATATTATATTTCATAAAAACTGCTGCCTATGTAAATGCTTAATGTAATGATAACTCTACCCTCTTAATAATAAATGGGAACGAGCTAAATTAGTGTCGACCAAAACATCAGCCATTCAAAACTCCATTATTCCCTCTGTGACCTTTTTCTCCAGGCAGCCGGGGGGGAAGTGGATGATCTCCAGTTTGTCAAAAAAGAAGGGAAATGGGAGTTAATAGGCAGCTCCTCTGCAAACACTGGGATTCATTATGAATGGGAGGCAATCACACAGATCAAATATACAGCAGTTGGAAATGGAGCTGGAACTCAGAGGCAACAAAAAAAAGAGGGAAAGGAGGGGAAATACAAATTGAAGAAGCTGGTAAATATAATAATGTGTGCCTCGTGTAATCATCCCTTTAAATGCAGATACTGAAGAGGAGTGTTGACGGATGTGGACAGAGGAGACATGAGGAGAAGGAGCTGGATGGGAGCTGGTCTAAAGTTACAACTCTTCCACTTCAGAGCAGAAGTTTCAGGGGTCATCGCTGTTTGTTGTTTTATTCTTTCTGTGTTTGTTTGCAGATTCGATGAAGATCCAGGTCTGAGTGGCACCAATGTCCCGGCAATGTGACTGATTGATCCAGGAGATGAACAGTAAAGATTAAAAGGATGACAAATAAGCATGCTGCTTACACAGCGCTTGGGGCTAATCCTCCCCCTCCACCCCCCGGGCTCCCTTTTGAGGACCTGCTGCCGAGGAGAACTCACAGACAGTGACGAACCCCGACGGCCGGAGGGAGGACACGCAACCTGTTGACGTGCAACAAGTGTCGGCTTGAGCTCATGGCAGGACCCCGGCCCATCTGCATCCCCACAGCAGAGGCTGCAACACAGTAGAGGCTGCCATCTGTCCACTGACCGGGCACCAGCGGAGGCCCTAACACTGCCACACATTTGTGTTTCTTGCTGAAACAAACACAAAAGGAAGCTGGACATTGTAGCTTAAAACCTTTAACACAGAGGGACTATACAACAGATTTTCTTCTCTATTCATCATCAATCCATCGATCCTTGACAAAATGATGGAGGATCACCTGACGAAGGTCTCCATGATGCCCTCCTCTTCTCCCACTGAGTCGTCAGGCAGCGGCGGGACGGACGACAGCAGAGGAGGTAAGAGCTGGACAGGTGCACCGGCAGCAACAGGTGCTCAGAGGCCTAACAGCAGGGATGCAGACTCAGAAAGAAGTTACTCTTTGATATTTCACTGAATGAATAACTAAATATGTACATAAATACATTAAAGACAAAAACACAAATTTCTTAAATACAAAAATATCCAATTGAAGCAGAAAAATTTAAAACACTGAACTAGAACATACATTTGCTGCTAAAAAAAAAAGCAGTGTGAATGCTGAGAGCTGAAATCATTTGACAAAAGTTGCTGAAAAAGGTGAGAGAAAGTAAGATTTTAAAAATGTTTAACATAAAACAGTTTAAGAATTGTAAAAAACAAAAGTTGAAAGAGGAGATAGCTATTTTCTATCACTGAATATGGAGATCCAAAAACTCCCTGGAAGCAGACAAAATAAAAATAATAATTAACAAAAAAGTTAAAATACATATTTATTCTTTAATTGTGAGCAATGTTTTTTGAATTTATTTATAATTAATGGGTTTATTTGGATTAATTACAGCATCACTGCATAATTTGTTTTAGCTGTTAATCTGCCTCCAGCTATTTTTTCTTATAAATTTCATAATCATCCACTAAATGAGATTTTCAGGCCTGAGCGGCTGTTGCAATATGGCCTCGTGTGTTTTTGTCAGAGTGTGGAGCTCCATGCAGAGCGAGCTGTTGGTGCAGATGGCAGGCACACGTATGAAACAATACCAGGCTAAATGAATAACACTAACCGACCTGCCCCGTGTGTGACTGTGTGTGTGTGTGTGTGTGTGTGTGTGTGTGTTTGACTCGCAGCCAAGAGTCCAGCCCCGGGTAAAGCTCTGAGTCCAGCCCTGGTGTGTAAAGTGTGCGGAGACACCAGCAGCGGGAAGCACTACGGCATCTACGCCTGCAACGGCTGCAGCGGCTTCTTCAAACGCAGCGTGAGGAGGAGGCTCATTTACAGGCAAGTAAAACCTCACCTGTTGTCTGTCTGCCCCATTACTGAGGATATGTGGTGCATTATGGGAAATGGAAAAATAATGCTAATTCAAAGAGGACCAAATATTATGCCCAACACTTTATCTCAGATATTATATAATTAATGATAAATGAATCAGATTCAAACAAAATACCCTTTGGGATCAAAACCAGAAGTAAAAAAAAAAAAAATTGAAACCTGCCTTTTTTGGCTGTGAAATTGATTGACAGACTAACACTATTGACTACATCTACAGTTATCATTCTGTTCTAAATCAAAGTAGTATTCAATAATCATAAAACTTACTACTACTGCTATTACTAAGGAGCTGAGGAGTAATGCAAACACTGTCCAATTTTAAAATTATATGTAAACAAAAAAATGGTTGAAAATGACTAATTTTCAACCATTTTATAACATTTTGTAACTTTGTTGTCAACTGTGTCAAAAGTTATAATACAGTCTTGTTTCACTCAGGAAATAAAAAGAATATCGACAGAACAAAACCTGTCAATACAAAACACAGATAATTGATATTTAGTTGTTGTTTGATTTGTGTAAAAAGTAGGTCACATCCCTTCTTACTTTCATTTGGTTAAATGGGTTTATCCATTTGATTGCAGGGTGTGTGTTAAATGTTGTTATTTTGGTAAAAGCTGGGTTAATGTTTACATGTATATATATACAAGCAAGTATCCAGGTACTTTCTAATGGTTTATTTGTGTAATTATTATGTGTAAACTCTAGTTTCATGCTGTTTTTAAAAATGTATTTTAGGCTACGGCTAAAAGAAAAAAGTTTTCTGTTGGATTTGAGTGGACTCTCCCTTTAAAAGCTGAACTGTGGTTTCACAGGTGTCAGGCTGGTACTGGCATGTGTCCAGTGGACAAGGCTCATCGCAACCAGTGCCAGGCGTGTCGGCTGAAGAAGTGCCTGCAGGCGGGCATGAACAAGGACGGTGAGTGTATTTAAAAGGCAAATCATCAGGTTAATAAAAAATAATTAAACATCAGACTCAAAGATGTTTCTCCTCCTCATCCTCATCCTGCAGCCGTGCAGAACGAGCGGCAGCCCCGCAGCACAGCTCAGGTCCGTCTGGACTCCATCGACGTGGACCCCGAGAAGGAGCACCTGGCCACCACCCGGGAACCCACCTCCTCTTCCTCCTCTTCTTCTTCTTCTTCGTCCTCCTCCTCCTCCAGCAGCTCAGTCATCACGTGGCCCCACATCACCTCCTCCATGTCCATCACCTCCTCCGTGGCCCCCATGCGCTGCGTCAGCCCCCAAAACAACCACCGCTTCATGGCCAGCCTCATGACAGCCGAGACCTGCGCCAAGCTGGAGCCTGAGGACGGTGAGGAGAGGAAGTGTTTGCTCGTAAACTAAATGTCCATCTTCATCAGGATCAGATTTGTTATTTCGAGGCCATCTTGTCTCCATGGTTTGAAAAGTTTGGCTTTTTGGGGAAACAAACGAATGTCGAGATGGAGATGACAGAGAATAAGGTGGTGTCACAGGTTGGGAGGAGCAGAGGGGCCAGAGTTTTATCTCCACCACCTGCTGCAGAGTGAGGTCACTATGATGATGGATGAGCCTCTGTGTTGCATATAAGCAGACAAATAGTCTACATACTACTGTACAGTATATGTTTTACTGTGCCTACAGTTAGAGTACATGTCAGCAGCCCTCATACTAACATACTTACACTAAGATTTTTACCAGTTTGTGAAGGATTTTTGGAGCATTTTGTTTTTATTTCTCTTGGTAATAGAGAATATAGACACTGAGGTTTAATAATAATACTACTTTATTTCTTATTTCATATTTCTGTACATTTGCTAATAATTTTCAAGTGTGAAAATTGACAAACTTGAGCTGAACCTGGATCTGATGTGAACTCTTAATTTATAAATTCATGTTTTTTTCTGCTTCAGTTGACGAAAACATCGACGTGACCAGCAACGAGCCCGAGCGAGCGTCCTCAGAGTACCACATGGCTCTGTACCCGTCCAGCTCAGAAAACGTGTACGAGACCTCGGCGAGGCTGCTCTTCATGTCGGTGAAATGGGCCAAGAACCTGCCGGTGTTTTCCAACCTGCCCTTCAGAGACCAGGTGAGACGTCACCTGAGTTATGGTGGAGCAGGAGATTTTTATTTTCAAGCAAAAGTAACACAAATTCAGAGTGTAAGAGGCTGTTAATCTTCCACCACTGCAACTGTGGTTTAAAATAATGACATTTAAACATCACATGTTGAAAACTGTTGTATTGTGAAGTGTGCTGCTGCCTCACCAGAAAAAAATGACTATCATGTTTTACTGTGATACGTTTCACCTTAAAAAAAAATGTAGTGACTGAGCCTCCTATGAGTGAAGCTGAAGATGTATAAACTAAAGTCTGTTGGAGCAGGACCTTTGTTCAGAACCAGCATCTAGTGGCCACCAGTGGTATTGCAGAGTCTTGTGCCTCCACATTGGCTTCACTGTTGGAACTTGGTGACTCTGTCGGCTTCTTATACAGTCTGTATATATGTAACATGGTAAGGTTGCATGTTAAAATGTGATACAGATTTATTGTATGTTTTTTTCCTGGTGTGGCAGCAATACATTTTTATAACTGCAGGTTCATTGACAGTGACTTCAACAAGAATCCTAGATGCAGTGATATAAATAGATAAATATACTTTATTGATCCTAAGTTGAGACATGCTTTGTGTTGTGGAACCGCCCTCAGAAGTGACAATCAACCAGATCAATAAATGAATAAATAAAGGAAATGTTAACAATGATAGTACAAGTGTTAATGACAGTGATAGCACCAGTGGAGGTTCAATGACAGAACCACCACAGGGACATTTGTTTTAATTTATAGAAGGAAAAGTTAAAGAGAAAATATTAAAAATAAAAGTTATGAAATATTTGAATCAAAAATTGGAAAATTGAAATATAATCTCACAATATCTCATTGTTTTGACTAAATGTATGTCCATAATGTATGTATGTAGGGATTTAATTCTGTATTACTAGGTTATAATTAGTCAATGACTTAAATGTTTTGGTTATATACTTTTAGCATTAATGAATCAAGCACATTATGACAGAGAATGGTCATTCATGACAAGTAAGTGTATAAAAAGTAAATATACAACAAAAACCAGACATGGACACAGTTTCTAGTGCTGAATATGGTGAATAGTGCCCCCTAGTGTGCAAACTATAAACTAAGAAACAAAGTAACTCCTGATAATAATGATCATAAAATAACTTCTACAGTTTCAATACTCCCTCTACATCTTTGAAGATTTCCACCCTCTCATCGTTCCTCTTCCTCTCCACCAGGTGATCCTGCTGGAGGAGGCGTGGAGTGAGCTCTTCCTGCTCTGTGCCATCCAGTGGTCCCTGCCGCTGGACAGCTGCCCGCTGCTCTCGCTGCCGGACCTCTGC
>OOFC01044486.1:0-22586 GCA_900323345.1 Pseudochromis fuscus | reverse complement strand
CCCCCCAAGTGACAGTCTTTCCCGTTTTCTTCTCTCTTCAGATGTGTGTCTTCCAGCGCTTCTCTTCACATTCTGACGGGTTTTCCCCTGCTGTAAATGTATTCCAAAACTGCTGTGCTGCTGCCAGCCACGAGACGTCACGGGGACTGATGGAGCACTGGGGGGAGAGATAGCCCTTTCCCCCCACCAGTGAGCTCATAAATAATACCAAATCAAAAAGGAAAAGCTGCATGAGAAACTCCCTGAGGTAAAAGGACAAAATAAGACTAAGAGTGCCGATGGCAAAAGTCAGAGCTCCCATCGAGCCTGCCCACAAAAAACCTGAGCGGGGCATCCTGTCCCTCTCAGGTGAGAAGGCCTTGTGTCAACTGTGTGGAACCCACAGCAACATCTGGCATGACCACAAAAACAAACAGTAACTTCCTGCTGACTTGGTCACGCCGCCACAAAGCATAATGTAAACTCTACATGCAGAGCCTGGCTTTGTAATATGAGACCACCCAATATATTAACAGGTTGTGAGTAATTCTGCTTGTGGTAACATGGAGTGACCATAAGGAGAAAAAAAAGTGGTGTTTTACAGCAAAAAGAAACACAGGGATGTGGAAAAGGACTTAGAGATACTAGCCAAGCCACACTGAAACATATTAAGATATACAACACAGCCGTTGTGATACTCAGTGTCGTCAAACCAACAATCCCACAGGTGCGTCTTTCTATGAAATCAACCTGGTGAACTCTGTAAATTTCAGCACAGGCTCGCTGCCATCTCTGACCTGACTCACTGAGTTACCTTTCCCCCAGGACAGCCACTGCCCAGATTTCCTGAGCCATACTTTCCTCTAATACCAGGAAGGACTACAGCACATTTCTTAGAATCCAAAACACAAAACCAAAGCAACTCCTTGTTTTAAATGGAAAGACGCCATCTGCACATTGTTTCACTTGGCCATCGAAAAACCTTTTGTCCTCAGTAAACATTGGTTATCACTGGATAAACAGCCTTATCTAACTATAACAACATATAAGTCTATGGCAGCCTCCTGTTCCACATTTTAACAATGCAACATGTAGCAACTCTATCACATCAAGAGAAGAGAAAGTTAATCACACAATCCCTCCGACAGAAGTATATTCCTCTCTTTCTGTGTCCACAGCAGCTTTCTGCCAGAAACATTAAGGGAATTGCTTTCTTGTATTCAACATTAGAGATTAGAAATTTTGACTCATTAGTGTAATCCATTATGAGGAGGTGGACAGGACACTCAGCTCGAATCAATATGATTCTCCCACACTTTCTATTGATTCCAATTGCACTACAAGTGTAGCAGAGAGAGATTGAAAAGCTGACAAATAAGAACCAAGAAGAGAGAAATTCAAGGACCCTCTGTACCATGTTGTATGTACATTTTCTAAAGTCAGCTGCACCCTTCAGAAATATCTTTCTTTACATTGTATAACACAATAGCTGTTTTTTATTCTGTTGCCCTCCCTGCTATTTGCAATATCTTAGTCAGAAGACATCCTTGGCAGTGAACCAGAGTTCAGGGTGAAGGGACAATGTCACACACACACACACACACAATATCTGTTGCAAGTAATTCAAAATATTGAGCACTGCTCTGTGGGTCTGTGTTTTCTGCTCTAAGTGCTTGTCCTCATACATATGCATCTGGCATCCAACATCACCAACAGGTTAATTAATCAACATCACACATACAGAGCAACTATTTTCCTCCTTGATGAGAGCCACCAAAATGAGTGATCTGCGCTGCTCACCTCAGTGAAATCTATGAAAAATAATCTCCACATAAAGGACAGTGTTACTTTTATGATATTTTCAAGTTGAGCACATATGATTGCAGCGTGGCTGGGAATCAGTCCCTGCAGTGAGGAAAGGCTTTTAGTTGTCAAAGGGGGGTCTCATGGATGATTCTGGCAGATATACTGCGCAGCTGTAAAAACCATCAGGGCACACTCACAGCATTTATTTTCTCTGCTGATAATTTGACATCAAGGACGTTGGTTTTGATAATTTGCTTTCATCTCATGTTTCAGGATGAGATTATCCACAATAATGACACTTCATGAAGAACAAAGAACACAGAGACGCTAATTTAGGAGACGCTACAGGACCAACACTAGTGAACCGGTTACACCATAACGAGCACTGGTTACTTGATGTTAGTTATACTGGGTAGTTATATAAAAGAGCACAATTGTCATTCTGTGCAGGAAAAAAAATATCTAGGCCAGAAAGAAAAACCCTGTAAATGTTTATGCTGCTGTTGAACAAATTCTTTTGGGAAAAGAAAAGTTAGAATGATCCAAAACAGTTGATAGATGAAGGAAAAGAGTTACTCATCCTTTCATTTTTCTTCTTTCTTGGACTGTAGACCAGTGTGCTGCCTACTTTTGCAAAGAAAGCCTGTCAGACAAGTGCCCCCTGCTGGTAATAATCCTAACCATAGGCATTTTTGTGCTACCAGTTTTTTATAGACCCCAGATGATTTTCAGATATTTTCCATGATTTAATGCCCCGAGGCTGTGAAAACAGAGCAATAAAAGAAAGAAATAGCAATGCAAACTTGAAGAGAAATTTTAAAATATCTAATCATGGAAACAAGAAATCCAGACACATGTCTTGGTCCTTTTTAAGACTGTACCAAAAGAGATGCCAGTTCAAGCTGAAACTTTTAGGTGGACATACTGTACAATCATCATTTTCTATTCTTGAATCTCACAAGGTTATTTTCCATTTGGACACTGGAGCCAACACTGTACAGTGAGCACACAACTCCAGAGGTTTCCTCCCAGATTCATTAATCACTGATGTCTCGATTAGTCCAGATCAAGACTGTGAGCCTGTCTGATGTTGTAAAGACATGCAGAACATACACATCATGCAAAACACAGGTCCCAGAATAAAAAATACAAATTACAAAAACATAGCATCACATGTTTTTCACTCCACTATACACACTACTAATGTGCAAGTGTGTTATAGATTATACACAGAGCAAAGCATTACAGCTTATTATAGCTTATTACTGTCTCTGTCGTTGTCATTTGCTCGGATTGGGACAGAAAACGCACAAATGGCGAAAAGCATCAAAGTGGAAAGAGGATAGAAACTTGTTTGTGCTGTAGTTACAGTTCAGCATAGTTTAAGTACAGTACAGCGCTGTAGAGATTATACTATCTATAGGTATTACCATTTGTAGTAAACCAACAGACAGAGCAGCAGTCTGTGGCCGAGCCCCCTCTTTCCAACTTGTGATCTACCACAGAAACGCTATTTATCGTCATAACTGAAAAATAAAACATTGGACAGACTCACCTTCTTCCGGGGCTGCCATTTCATCATATTTGTAAACCAAAATTGAACAGCATTAAGATATTATATGAGAATGGAATGTAGATTCAAAGAAATCCAGAGCGCAAGTCATGCTGCCTCTCGACTTCCCTCGATTTTGCAGCAAATTTTCTCCAAGAAGCGATGCATGATGGTGTGCGAGTCTCAGCTTTGCGGCAATTTTGGGGGAGACAGCACAGTCAACACAAATCATACAGCGGTTAAATCCACAGTTGAGCTTGGAGAATAAATCAGAGACACATAGTGTCGACTGACAGTGTTTGGGTGAAAGGTTCCTGTGCGTAAATCCAAAGTAGGAGTCTGTTAGGAACCCACTCCCTCCTCACTCGGCACGCAGGATCGGCGCCTCCAGGGCCAATCCCGACGGTGTTTTAGGAAAAATTTATTCTTAAACTTTTTCACAACGAGGTCGTCCCTCTAAGTAGGCTACACCATTAGTCCGGCGCAGTACGGATAAACTATGTCCAGTCTGTCCTCTTCGATCTCGAGGAAACGGTATGAAGACGAAATGCGTGCCAAAAATGCAGAAATATACATCACAGTGGTCAAATCCCGTTTTCCAGCCGCCGAAACGCACTTTTTGGAAGTAGTCGTGGAGAAAGAGTCAAAGAAGTCAACGAGAGTCTGGCGGAGACGGCGCGACAAGCTGGGAGATTGCTTTCATGGAAAGGAGGGGGTACAACTACCCAAAAAATATCCCTGGAATTTCTGTGAGGAGCTGGAAGGATATCCTGATTCCTGCAACAGCAACAAACTGGACTACAGCTCTCTGATGACTTCCTTCCCTGCGCTCCTCCAGCCTCGCAGTTTACAGACTCGGAGCAGTGGAGCTGAGGAGGCAAAAGGTAGCAGGGTCATAGCGCCGCCGGCACAGGCTTGCCAAAAAGTGCGCTTTACATTTACGCACTGAGATGATGCAGCCACCCAGACAGGAGGAGGGTGGTGGTTTAGCGTGTTGCTCAAGGACACTTTCCTAGATCCTGAACCTCTGAACAGTCTCTCTAACCACGTGTCACCCTGCTGTATCCGGTCAACAACATGTATATACAGGACACTGACCCAGGGTTTAGTGATTTGCGGATATACTGTCCTGAAGTCCGGGTCAACACATGCTTTAGGTCATCTCCGCTGACATCATCATGGTATTTATTTGAAACTCTCGTGTTCCTGATTTGACGTTTTGCGACATTGTTTGTGTACTTTGTGTGAAAATGTCGTAGAGTATGACCTTTTTACCATTAATTACACTGCAAACCCGTCAGATACACAAAGGAAGGTGACACAGTTCATCAGCTCAGCATGTAAATCCTGCAATGCACAAGCTCATCACAGTTTAAAGTGGTGTTAATGAGCTAAGGAGATTCAAACGCCACCACACTCCACTGCTGCAGTGCTTTGCTGCCTTGATCTCTATCAGCAGAAGCTACTGTCCTTGATTATTTTCGTGGAAAATAGTAGATTGAATTCCTGCATGAAAGGCCCAATTCACAAAGGACGAAGGACCTTGGACGCTGGAGACAACTAAAGCCCTGTTTATGTACATTTTCCTTATTTCTTCCTGCTGAGAGCAGCTGTCACATACAGTATACAGTGCAATATTTTACCGCACACTGCCATCAGAGGCACAGCATTGCCAAAGATTTTTGTCAGGCATTGTTTGGCTGAAGTGAGAAAATATCTACAGCTCTCACACGCTTAGAAACACACTTTTCATCATTCATTTTAAAAGTGGGATGAATAAAATTAAAGACAGAGGACGTGGTTACTGTGGTAGGAAACTGCTGGCAAAAATCACTGCCACAGTCACAGATTGAAAACAATTTGCGAGCAGAATGGCTATCATCAGTTATAATAGATTAGAGATACTGTTACTGAAGCCAGCTGCTGCAGCAAAAGATAGAAAAATCTTTACTGGATAAGAGAGAGCACTAACAGTAACATTAACAGTAAGGTTGTGCTTTCATTAGGAATGATCTCAAATTAAAAGAAAGGTGAAGTGTGCCACAATCAGTTTAAACAATAGGCGTGTGATTTTAATTGGTTTAGGTAATGGACTCTATGGAGCTGTGAGTTGGTCAATAAGCTAGTGTCTCTTCAGGGTCAGCAGGGTCCGCAGTGCACCAAGGGGTCACTCAGATAACAAAAGACAAGTAGGAGGAGGGGGCATGCTGGCATATGGTCTTATGGACCAACTCCTGCTGTGCACAGGGAGTCTATGACACACAAGGTAATCCACATGGATGAACAGGAACAAAATGTTTGACACTACCTCCGCATCCACAGCTGGCACTGCGATCAAAGCGCATATTGGTAGACAGAGAGGTGGGGTTACTGTGTACTGATGTGTTACAGATTATATTATATTGCTTTTATTCCCATGGCCACTTATCAAATGACTCCTGTTGGCTTTGTGCTACACACACACACCACTCTGATACCAAACACTGAAGTGCCACCATCTAAGACAGGTTTACACCTGAGATTGCTTCATAAAAGGTATTTTTCATGACCAATCAAAGGCCACTTCAGTGTGCCGTTCAGCAACAGTCCTTCGGTAGTGAAGCCTGTCATCTGGCATCTCCATACAGAAGCAGGCTCCCTGTGCGTGCCTCTGCTTTCCCAATCACAGCCACACAGGAAATCAGACTCCAGCCTTCAGAGGGAAACAAAAACCCCCTCTTTCATTTTCCACAACTTGGAGCTGTTTGAAAGTTTGTGCTTCCTTTTCTTGTTCTTGCCAATCATGCCCTCAAAAATGTCTCTACTGTATGTTCTGCTCAGAGGCCACGCTTCGCTCTTAGAGTAAGTCCGACATGAGCATTAAAATAGAGTGACTCATGTGAAGGATAGAGGTTCATCATCCTACCAATGATCTGCCAAACCATGGCTGATTTTGTAGTATGCTCTATAATTATCTATAATATAATCCAATATTACAGAATAAAAACAACACTACTATAACAAGTAATGTGAAGGAAAATAGTTTTTAGAGGCACCACTTTGGAAATGCCACTGCCACTGCTTCAGCTAATCGTAAAATGTTTCTAGTAAAATGTCTTGTAACTGTTAACTTTTTCCACGAGGCACAGTTTGTGCTGAAAAGAACAGAAGTAGGAGCACCTTAAGGAGCCTTAATTTACCTCCACATAGAAAATCAATTTCCCTGAAGATCATCAAATATTAGACAGCTTTGAGAAACCAGTGAAGCTTCATGTTGAACTAAAATCTCTTCTGTCATGAAACCATCTCATCTAATGTGCACTAATACAGTTTTGTGTACAGTGGCTCATTTGCTCTGTGTTTATTAGTCCGCATGATGTAATGAGTGAATCACCGACATCATACCAAAAGAGGCTGCTTGGAAAAATATCAAAACTGTCAAAAAGGCTTTTTAAAGACCCCACTGAAGTGCAGCACTCCAAAAGCTCTCCTGACTGTCTGAGAGTAATTTATTTCCACACAGACTCTGGCTCTTAAGTCACGACACTGGAGTGTCGCCGGGCGCTATCTGTCCCCGCTTTGAATAAACAGCGGCCTTTTAATTACCAGGGCTGGAGTTTCAGGGCAATAAATTCCACAATGAGAGCACAAAGACATGTAGACTAATGTCACATGTATAGATATATTCACGTGGTATCATGCAAACATCTGTGACGATATACCGTGCTGATACTTGTATGAAAGATAGCTTAACATAGAATAAAATATCAAATGGACATTAAAAATACACCCCAGAAATTTCAGAATAATAAAGCAATGAGCTGCATAAACTCAATTTATTATATTTCCAGCCTCAAAATTTATAACATATGAATATAATTTACACTATTTGACAGATTGCTTCCACAGCAACACATGGCAGATGGATGAATCTGTTTTGAAACGCTTAACAACATTATAACAATGAAAGTGTTAAACAGCAATGACACCCAGCACTCTGTTGTGCCGTACATCACTGAAAACAAATAACCCTCATCAGCATTCATTCATTCACCTATTTTACAGAGCTGTATTCTTGGATGATGTTGTGTCAGAACTCAGCCTGCTGTGGACTATGTGAGACGGGTGTGCATGGGGCGCGCGTGTGTGTGCGTGTGTGAGTACATGCATGCATGTGTCTTAGTTGGAGCTTGGTGTTGATTAAGTGTCTGGAGCCTGAGGGGGGATAATGAGAGCCTCTAATTAATGAGCCTGTGCATATCTCCGAGTCACAGGGTCCTATCTGCAGAGAACAACTCCACACACACATGCACGCAGTCACCACACACACACACACACACACACACAGGCACACACCTCAGTGCACCGTAGGGATCTATCCCTGCACTCCACAGTATTTTCTCCAGGGGAACCCAGCTGGGAGTGTGTCACTCTGGCTTCTGTCCCTGATAAGTGTCCTCTAATAGGGATGGATGGGGGTTATGGAGCCCTGCTATGAGAAGGTCACATCCACTGACCACCCAACGTGCCCCAAGCAAAGGCTGATGTTACGGGCCCTGAAAACCATTCCAAATCTTATTTGTTTGCTGGGTCTCCTCCACAGGGAGCAGAATGGTTCATCTTGAGACTCCTGGCAGAACAGAGTGAAGGCAAAACACACTGTCTCACACTAGGATGAATCAGTCAGCTCAGGGTTCAGGCGGTGGATTCACTACCCACTACAGGCTCGAATGTTTCAAACCAAATAACCAAAACTGTTTTCTTAGGTGTAAATAATAAACATTTTTTCATATCTTCCCACAGTGCCCTTCATTCAGTCTCAGCTGGTCAGCACACTGCACGCTCAGCAGTATACACCCTGCGAGAAGCACCCGTTCACATAAAGTCAGGACAGAGTGGGGTGCACAGTCGGAACACGGTAAAACATTTGCTTACTAATGCAAAGACCTGGGTTTACTCGGGGTGGTTATAACTGCATGATTACAGCAAATATAATTGGGGAGTGGGAATTTGCAGCACAAGCACTTTGCTTCTGAGTTTTTCAGTAAAAGAATTGAGCAAATATGTATGAAAGTAAGCAGATGGAGCTGTCTTCCTAAAAAAATATAAACGGGCTTTATTTGTTCCAGTAAGTTCCCAAAAAAACAGCATTTGTTTACGTTCAAGTGACAAAGCCCTCTGGCAGCTGCAGTAATTATGACTTCTGTCTGTTGGGAACAAAGGAGGAACTAGTTTGATGTTGTTATAGAGCTAGAGGGAAAAACTTTGGCCATTTCCTAACCTTAGCCAAATGGTGCTGTAACCATGATGACAAAAGTCCCCTAATTTTACCTTGAAACAGGATCTTTCCCTAACCACGTTGTTTTATTGCCCTGTGCTGTGATGCATAGAAGAATCCTTGGATCAAACATGTACCCATCCATATTGGCCACATCCATTTCCACCAATACAGACCTGCCAGTACCGTGAATTCCTCTAATTGCATTTAGTCAATTTGAACAACAACTAAAAACTAGTTGTAATGGTTATTTTACGGATTATACATTCAAAAAAAATTGAAAGTTGAATTTCATCCATAAAGCAAAGCCTTTAGCTTTCATGCTTTATTTTGCCTTTCTGGTCATTTATGGGCTGGAGTCATAGCAAAGCTTCCATCTGCACTGAAAAACATTTATGCATCCATTAATAAACAATGTTACAGAGTGTTTTCACTGTGTCCTGATGTAGCCTCAAACCCCACTTCAGCCCCACAGAGAAAACATAAACAACCTTATCTGCATTCTGTGGAGCGTGTGATTATGGAAAATACGATTGAAAGCTCTTTTTTTCTTTTGAGAAATTATGGAGTTTAATCAGTGATTCTTCACATGCTCCAAGTGTGATAAAGACATATGATTATAATCTTTTTATTCATTTTAAGTCTCATCCCCTTATTTTCTCTTCTTCCTTTTTCCTTCTTCCAAATCACACTAATGAAGAAGGGCTTGTTTATCCCACAGAGTCGCTCAACAGTAGATTTGTGTTACGGCATTATGCAAAGAGAGGGACCTTTGCTTTAGAGATGTGTTTAATAATTCAGTGGTCTTGGACATGGATGAAACAGGCTTCAGCATATTGTTTCAATCAGGCCGGCAGTTAAATAGGCGCTGGGGTCTGACGTCTGCAGCAGGATCAATAATAAGAGCGTTGCCACATACTCCGACGCATGACACAGAGATCCTGTGTGGTCCTTCTCAGTCTATATACTAAACATAGAGATGGAGCAGGACAATGAATTCAAATGTGTTTGTGTCTATCTGTTTCCACGAATACAAATACACACGCACGCACATACATAAAAACACACAAAACCCTGCTGTGGTCAGACCCACCCATCTCTACTCCCTCATTTAGAAAAACCCCAAAACCAAACTTCTGCCTCTCTTTTTCAATTACCTTTCTTCCCACCACCATCACCACACCAAATCTATCCAAATTCTCCCACAGTCTCTTTCTTTTCCTTTCTATCTCATATCAAATGTATCCTTGGGTTACACACACACACACACACACACACACACACAGTCTTTCTCTCTCCCTCTTTCTAAGTCACACCCCACAATCTGGTAATCATAATAAGCACATTAAAGCATTAAAGCTACAATTTATGACTGATAATCTTTTGAACAGACTACAATTAACAGCAAATAACTGTGCAAATATTTAACTACACTTCTAAGGCCCTATTTAGCTTCTCGTTGGGTTACTGTATCTGTCAAAAAGCAGATTCATAAAAAGCTAAGTATTTCTGAGCCAAAGCCCAGACCTGATACTGTGGCGCTTGCTTCAATAAAATATTTCTTTTCCTGCATGATCATACTATAATATACCTTAATACTTAAGGCTTATTATGCCAGTGACAGCTCTTCCTGCCCTTACTAATCTAATCCTGTGAGAGCGCATCAACTGAGAATTAACCCTTTTGAAGTGGGGAAAGAGGAGTGATGCACAAAAGGATTCGCTAATAACTCCATTCCTATGCAGAGTAACAAAGGAAAAGTAAAGAAACACAAAGTCGCGGTGCTGAGCAGGAGATATGAAGCCAGCTGCTCCATCGATCCCCTGTAGTTTCTGGTCACTGTTGTGAGGGGATTAGGCCAGTCCACTCCTTAAATCACTCTGACTTCAGATCAAAGGGGTTAAAGCAGGATTAGGATTAATGTGTCTTGGTAGAACAGGTGATAATCCCTTAAATTAGCCACATAGAACGGGCAGACCTCTCTTTCATCTCAACACCTGACTTCTGGGTAGAAACACAGTGAGCTCAGTTACAGGAAAGTAATACTGTTGTTACCTCACCAGGATTGGTTGTCCTCCCTCACCCTGACCACTCCGATAACAGCCAAGCGCTCTAATGTATCAGCAAGATGCCTTCATTTGCATGCAGGCCGTGTTTGGAGCGTGGCTGAGTCAAACAGCTGTGCTCCCTGCCTCCTTTGAAACAAGGGTTATGTAAAGCACACTTTATGATTAGAGATCCCTTTTTAACTCATGGCTAACAGGATATCCTCAGGCAAGGTGCAGCAAACACTAAGAGGAATAGGTTATTGATACGCAGGATGCAGAAGCTGAGCAGCTGATGTAGCAGAAGAGGGAAGTCGTAGGGGGGTTTGACTCCACTCCAAGGACAGGAACACTCCAGTCCTTTCCTATCAAACTCTTCACACATGCTGCCTTTCACCCCCACCAGCTTCCTCCCCTGCTGTCAAACCTCCTTGTCGTCGGTTTGACTTTTCTACTTGAATCATCCTCATCCCTCCCCAGCTCAGCCTCCTGTCAGCTAAGAGCTCGCAACAAAAGACACCAGGAGGAGAAAAAAAAAAAAAACACCTGTAACAAACTGACTCTAAAACTATGCTAAAGCTGTAACACAAAAATCCAGGACTATCCATTCACCTGTCTAAAGATAGCTGATTAGCATTTTAGACCACGGATGGAGAAGCAATGGTGGTGAAAGTGCTCCCCACAGGGCTCCTGTCTGCTACCACAGTTTCCAGTTTGGCCAGTGGGTTTGCTCCAGTCACAGGCTAGACTGGGCCATCTGGCTAGCCTGCTAACAGCCGGCCCCTCTCCCCTACTGGTCCACCGAAGACAGGAAGACGACCCAAGGAAGGTCAGGCTGCACTGTATTGGCCACGAATAGAGAGAGAGAGCGCAGTGGCTGTGCGACTGAGGAGGGATGTGGAGTGACAGATAAACTAATGGATGATAGAGGAAGCAAGAGAGGGACTGCAAGAGACAAAAAGGACATCGCTTCCTTTAAGCTACCACCCTCAGCGTGACGCAAAGACTGATGAATCTTCCTGTCTTTGCCTCCACACGGTATGCGGTGTGAATGTATGGGAGGGAGAGATCTGTATGTAAGCATGTCTGCACGCACGAACACAATCCGACTTTTCTCAAACAGATCATGACAGCTCACAGCTGGAATGAAAGCTTCATTTACCCACATTTCTGCAGTGATTTGCAGACTCACAGCAGGACCTCTGGTGGAGATGACCATTTGGAAGGTCATTATAAATGCAGTTGGAGCAGCACAGGAGAGGCTTCAACATGAACACTGAAGCAATTACATTTACATTACTACGACACTGTAAAGAATATGAATGTGTTTAATCCTTGGAATAAGATGGAGGGGAAAAAAAATGTGAATCACACCACCTGCTGAGTTCTTCCATCCCAGCATGATATCATTTTCTTCGTCCTAAATCCCAGTTCTTCTGCTCACCCAGGGAGTGTTGGATAGCATTAGGCAACACAGAAATGTTTTAATTTGGAGCAGGTTGGGAACTTAATGCATGGTTCTCTAAAGTGATGATTGTAATTAGATAGTCTGAATATCCTTCATTTCTTCTGGTACCCTCGATTCATCCAATGAACATTTGAAAAAACCATTCAGAAATTCTGTAGCCCATTTTTCACATCACACATTCAAGTGCTTAGCAGATCAAATGTAGCCTTGAAACAAGCTTAAGAAAAGAAACATTGTCACAATCAGACATTTATGGTCAAATGGAATTTTAAAATTACATGAAAAAATAAAATTAAGCAAGAGAGAGGCAGCATTTTATTTTTCAAAGCGCAACTTAAACTACTACTACTCTACCACTGATGGAGGAGTTTATGTTCTCACTCCTGGGAGACAGCAATACATCTAAGCTTGTCAATTTACTTCCACAGGAGTCTGTTTTTGTTGGTAATCATTCAAATCCTCAGAGACTGTGTCCAGGATTATAAAATGTAAAAAGTTATTAGGAGGATTTGCCTTTCCAGTGTCTTCTTCACAGACATGTTGACCTTCACGGGTCTGACAGCTGAGGAAGAATACTTACCTGATACACTCACCTGATATTGTCTGGGTAAATGCAAATTTAAGTGAGAAGCCGCGGCGCAGCACAGAGGAGCAAACATCAGCAATTTTGAGAGTAGGTTAGTCTCTCGCTGACCCTCATTCTTTCTAGACTCTCAGTCTCTTCATCTCTGTCTCACAGTCTCCTTCCCCCTCCCTGGGCCGGCCAGGACTTCTCTGTCCTTCATCCTCATTCTATTTCATGCCTCGTCCTTCTCTCGCTCGGTCCTCATCCATCACCACCCGCACCCTGCACTCCACGCAACCCCCAACACTACCCCTCCAGTACACAGCCTGGCCGGATACAGATACAGCCTTCACTGGGTCTCAGTGCTGACACACTGCTCTGTGACTCATCACTTCATTGGACTTGATTTAACATTCATCACGTAACGACGTCTCTATCAGCATCCAACTGAAACACATCAGAAAAACAGACATGTCCTTTTGTCTGGACAAAATTTGTTATGGCTCGTAACTAAAGGCATTATTAGGATGCATAAAGCGGTGCTTCAAAGTGACAATGGCTTATTTGCTGGATTTATTATTAGCTGAATTCAATCACTTCGTGAGACATGGACCTGAGTCATGATCAGAGTTGAATGTTGGCCATAAACAGCTTAGCAGGTGCTGAGAGGGAAAACAGCTCTGCTTTAAAAAATAAATAAATAAATACACAAGAGGCTGGGTTACAGGTTCAGGATGCTTGAAACAAACTAGTTTGTAAGATGTGTTGCCCAGTCACAGTTAAAAACAAAATTGTTTGTACCTGGTTATCATGGATCCACTAACCTCAATTTATTTTTAGACACTCTGTGTCTTCTATTTCTGGTGCACACAAAATGACCCAATAACCGAAATACATGGTGATTAGGGCACAAGCACTTCCAGTCTCCTCGAGCAAAACCTTTACTACTCCTACATCAGAATGGTTTCATAAATGAAAGAGGATTTTCAGCCCAGGTAGATGATTTGTTAAAAACACAATAAAGCTCATCAGTACACGGCTGTTGCTACAGGTTCTGGTGAGACAACAAAATACAACCTGGAAGTTACAGTTTCACTAATACACACTGATTTATAAGACAATGAAGACAGACTGTGTGACTCTTTAAAGGTGACAATTATTTCATGCTCCATTTTGATGATTTAAAATGTAATGTGTATTTCCATCATTCATGTAGTAAAGTAATAAACAATGTGTAAACTTTCAGTTGGTCCCTGGTTCAAGGAGCTGAACCAGATTCTTTTTTGCCTGGTACTCAGTGTGTTGGGATATCATGCTAACGGAGCAGTGTCACTGAAATTTGTGGTGTAGTGTGATTGTTAATCTAAATACTTTTAGACTGCAGCTGAACTTCTTAGAAACGTTAATCATTACATCCATTCTGGGTCAGATGTAGAGTCCACAGGTGCAAGAAAACATGAACACTAGGAAACCATGTATCAGGGCAACCGAAAGCCCAGTAGACTACAGCCCTTCCCCGTGAGCAGGCCTTTGCCTGAGAACCATTTGATGTGGTTGGAGAAAAAGAGATGATGTAATGCGGGGGAAAGCTGTGTTTGAGAGTTGCAGTTTCCACGCCACGTCCCAACTGCAGCTTCCCACACCCCAGTACCTCTCAAAGGGGCTGGGCATCCCTCAAAACTCCCCCTGAGGAGCACAACAGATGTGTAGATGCTCTGTGTGCATCAATCATCCATTGTCTTTCATCACACTCATTACACACAGTGTGTGGTCCGTGTGGAGATAAGCAAAGTGACGCAATGCACAAGAGCAAACAACTACAATCTCATACTTTGTAAACTGTGTTTAAGATATGTACATAAGAACCATGAACAAAACAATACTCAGACTTCTTGTTAATGTTGCTAATGTGTTTTGATGAGGGTATAAAGACAGAATCTAAAAAAACAGGAACCTCTACCACCGTAGGTACTAATCTAAAGCACTGGTAATTTTAATCTATCATCAAGATTTCAGCTGCTTTCATCAATGACGCTGCCTAGATAAAACTACCATCTGTACCACAGTGTGTAAATGATTGTCTGGGCGTCACAACCCACACTGAAAAAGCACACGTAAGTGGTCTGCATTAAGAGTGGATTATATGCTCATTAATGTTGACACAAAATGTATTAACACTCGGGGCTGAAATCAAATGCATGATAACTGGCGCCACAGCTTTAATTGAAAGGTGCGATGTTCATTTTCACCTTCCACTTAGGAAGAGTGCTCCACAACTGCCTGAGAAGAAGTGGTGCTCGAGGCACGATTACTACAGCAAATGGCATCTCAACAAGAAGTGGATTTAGCAATGAAAACGGGGGATTTACTCATCAGCTGTATTCAGTATTCAGGCATCCCTGTTAGGTTGGCTTTATCAAAAGCCTTCTGAACCGGAGAGTAATGTGAGTTGCGCGGAGAGAAGCTTTCACACCAACACTCAAGCTGTCTGTCACACGCTGATATCTAAGAATGCAAACTTAGCATTACACATCTCAAATCTGACAAGTGAATCCTGGCTGTAAAAGCTTTCAGTGTTGAGTGTTCAGTCTTCATCCGTCTGTACCGATTAGCTGTTACTGAGGCATAAAGGGCTGCTTCTGAGCATGAAAGTTGTGATTGCTTGGATGAGTCTGTGGAAATAGTCTGGACATCCTGGGCATGACTGTACTGACATGGAGGGCTGAAGGCAAGGAGACTGCTCATAGCTTTTTAAAGGGAAAAATACTTTCTGAAGCTCAGAGTGAAAAGGTAACACATTTCCCAAGTCCTGACTCTCAGACCATTCTGCCGGGTTACATTTGTGTCCGAGTGCAGTGTGTTGTCAGTGTGCATGCAGGTGAGGGTGAATATATGTACCATGATGTGTAACAGAACGGAGCAGTAATGTGATCACCTAAAGTTTGGGTTGGATGCACCAAAGGAAGAGTTGCACTGGAGGCTTCTTGCTATGCAGATCCACACTGTTCTCTAAAGAGGATAACTGGCTTTGCAGCACTATCAGCCCATCCAGATGGTATACAGGGCAGCTTTGACAGTCCAGAACAAGCTCTCCAGCTGCTCTGCCACCCCCAAATCTCCCTGACCTAAATCTGCTTCTCCCAAGCAGAGAAGAGAGCTGAAGAGTGGACACCTTCAAATTTCACACTTTACACAGCTTAATTAATTCGTTGTGACCAAGCTTTAATCAAATCTGCATGAAAACACACACAAATTATCCTGCTGGTGCATCGATTTGTGACAAGTTCAAGGGATGTATTTGATGATTGAACTTACTACTACACAATACTCTCTTTAATATCTTTACTATTTCTTTTATAAATTCACACCCCTACCTGCATCGTTCAGCATCTTCCTCTGTGCTACTATGAACCGCAGCTGATGGTGGTCAATGCGTACGCAAATGCAGAAATAATGAGCTCTTCAATGTTAAAATATTTATTGGCACATTGTTTATTCAGAAACAGAAGCTACAGAAATCTGTCAAACCAAGTATCTACAAAGCTCTGGAGATGATGCACAGAAAATATAAATATAAACAAATCTGTGTGCACAGTTTACGTCGCTCTAAGTCTTGTCTTTCACATAGCTTGAACCTATAGATTAAGTGATAAAGATGAAGTTATGCAGCTGTATTTTGATCCTTGTTACTGTTTATTTTTGACTGTTGAATACAACCACGGGGGACGTTGTGAATGTCTTTTTTGTGGGTGTCTTATTTCAACTCCCAGCTGACTCAGTTGCTGCACCAATGGCATCTGCTGCCCTCTACAACAAGGGGAGAAGAGGTAAAATATATAATTGTGCTTTATCCTGGATGAAGGGACTCAAACAAATTACAAATGATACAAAACCCTTTTTCCAAGGACACAACAATAATCCAAGTAAGCTATGAAGTTCAGGTCTATTATGGACATGGATATGAAGCGCTAATTAGATGTGGTTCCTGGTGTAAGACAACTCCATTTGTACTTGGAGGGCAGCATGTAAATTTGAGTAGTGATGAATGTAGATACAAATTATAATTTGCCAAGGTCTCAAAATACTACAAATGGGCCAGTCAAGGAGAGTGCAGAGCGAACGTGTCAAGATATATTAGAAGCCTTCATCTTACCAGCGCTGCCATCTGACAAACACATGCCTGGCTTGGAGCCCAGAGGAGAAGGAAAGACAACAGATGCCATCCAATGCACACCATCTCTCCTGCATGAGCCTGTCGAGAATACATAAAAAAAAAACAAAAAAAACAGTGCCACCCCAAGAGGAGAAACCAGAGCCATGCTTCACCTAGTTTTGGTGTGGTTGAACTAAAGCCTGCAAACACCGACCCCAACACTTACTGTACACAAGGCATGTTTTGGGTCTCATCAAAAATACACAAGGGAAGATGGTATTTAGCATTTTCTGTCACCTGCCTCCTCGCTGACAGAGCCAAAAGAAGGTTTCTGAGAGCATTATTAGGAGCTACTACAAGGGAACTTCAAAGCTGTTTTTCAATGCAGTTTGGTGGGTGGAGATTGTGGAAATTAAACCTTATGTTAAGGTTGCGAGGCCCCTGCACAAAGTTTACAAGGTGAAAACATACTTGTGATTATGCTTTTCATCATCACTTAGAAGTTTTGTCTAATATTTGATTAACCAAAGAGACAAGAGGCCAATCAGAGACGCCCGAGAAAAAGAATAAAATCCTCTGAGGGCAAAACACACCTTGATTATTATTCTGCACACCTAATTAAATGGCTCTTGATCGGTGGTCTAATTTTTCCATTCAAAATGTTCTGGTCTTGCAACAAAAACAGTATAATGGGAAGCTAGCTTCAGCAGCATTCAACTGAAAACAGGCAATCTAAAACACAGGCGTCATCTTGGCTGCTGAAAATCATTTAACACTCACCCCCCACTGAAATATGGAGTATTTTCAAATTGGAAATAGTGAGGAACAGAACATCTTCTTTCAGCTGCTGCAATCCTGTGCAAATTAAGAGAATTGCCGATGTGCAATTACCACCCCCAATAGCCAGTTCAATAGTCACAATTGCACAGTCCTGGCTGTCACTTCTCAACACAAGCTGCCTATGGAAGTCCACATCTGCCAAGACAGAACAGATGAAGTAAGGAGGGTCATTTTTAAAAGCCCTGTGGGCTGACAGTTAATACACACTGAGGGATAAAAACCACCGTTGGAGAAACTCTATTGATGTGTTTGACAGTACCATCTGGGCTACTATTGATTGATTATTGACTGAAACCCCCTTCCCACAGTTTTTTTTTTGTTCACAGGCATTCAAAGCATTGTTTGAATGCACACACACACACACACACACACACACAATACAAGGCATAATGGTGACTCAAAAGGACATGTTCTCAACAAACACACAAACTTACATTGCAAATACAGATATTGATTATCATGCTAGAGCAGACATACTATGCATATAGGAAAGAGGAAAATGGGTTTCTCCAGGAGATCAGCATCTTCTGTGGTCCACATCAACCATCATCCACAAAACCCTTTTGAAGACAGATGGAGATACAGTAGGCACTGTACTGCAAATAAAGTGCTTTCTCAGTGGATGGTTGAAAGCACACACACACAGTGCCTCCTGCTGGGTAGCAGCTGAAACCCCTCCCTGATGTGCCAGCCTCACACAACACAGAGAGAAACCCACAACTACCCGGGGACAAGCCTGCCTTTCCCATTCTGATTCATTTCAGAATTGGTGTTCATATCTTTTCTGCGTGTTAATACTGTGAAGCAAGAGGAAAACGCAACGTGGCTGCAGCAGGCGTTGCCCCACATATCTCTCTCTCAAGTCTCGTCCTCGTCTTCTCCATCAAGACCCTCGTGTGCGTACACTGGTGCCTTTACGCTGTGCTGTCAGTGCACTCACTGCTCACCTCTGAGGCACGAGGTTTTTCAACAGGAGACCGAAGCTCACCAAATGGTGCGTGAAATAAAATAGTGACACACGCCCCAATGAAAGCTAATAAGACATCACATTACAGAGATGAGAAACTATATCATTACCATGGCAACTGTGAGGCGCACAGCCAGAGGGCTGGCTGGGTGACAAGAAAAGAAAGGGTGGCAGAGAAAAGGATGGAGAAAGGCAAACAGGAAAGAGGAGATTTGTAAAGAAGTATGAATGAACAAATAGGATAAAACTGGCAGGGAGGATATTGACAGGGTCTGCTTCTCCTAAGTGATAAGTGTTTAAAAGACAGCACTAGCAGCATCTATTCTGTCCACACTGTCACATGATAATGCTCCAGTTTCTCCTTGACGCTGTCAATGCTAACAACTAATTAGCACAGAGAATAATTCCACTATAAACCACTGTTATTCTCAAGCAAGTTCCCGATGAGTGGCAGGATTAATTGGGTGTGCGAGGCTCAGATGACCCCCTCAACGGTGCTCTCACCACACCAACGGCAAGGACTATAAGTGTGGGCAAATGTCACCGAGAGAGAGAGAAAAGTGATAGATCCTTTACATCTTATCTGTGTTTTAGTAATTGGACCGTGCTCATGAGGCACTGAAACATTAAAAAACCCCATCTGTGCTCCAACATTTGCTCCATTCATTATCCTATTCAAATGTGTCAAGAATAGTCTTTAAAAGAGTGCACTGAGCAGGATTCTGGTGTGCTGAAACTGCAATAATGTAGTGTAATTTTGTGCATGCTGCCCGTGAAGAAACGCCGACTGAGCGTCTGTGAAATCCCAGCCTTTCAGTGGCAGCTGCGAGCAGTCTGAGCGAGCGAGGGGGCTGCAGCATGGACGGCGTAATTTTGAGCATCTGGAGCAGCAGGCAGTGCTACGCTGCCTTACGACCCACTAGCACAGAGCAGCACTGCCAAAACCACCACCCTGTTTATTTTTAAACCAGCTGGTAAAGGAACAGGCTGGAAAAGGTGGCCAAATCATTCATGGGTTCAACAATAAGCGGAAAAGGGGGAAGGAAGGTGAGAACCAGTGTGAAATGAACACGTGAAAGAGAGCGAGTGTGAAGCTGGTGGCAAACACTCTGAGGTCCTTCCATCCAGTTGAAGAGAAACAATGGGCAAAGCAATGAGGCGCTCAGTCATTGAGAAGAATAGATTGAAACTGGGCAGACTAGAAGGGAAGTAGATGTCTGAATATTTTATCCGAGTAATAAAGTTTAACGACTAATCAAAAGAAGTCAATACGTTACATCGCTGACCAATCAAAACCTCAAGTTGGATAATGAAAAAAAAAAAAAAACCAAAGCACAGTTATTATTTAATTCATTGATATTGTAAATAATTAAACAGACTTTCTGGTGCTACATCGCTCCGGGGCAGCAGCACCACGGGGGCACCAGCACTCGACACTTCACCCTCCGTGAAAGAGATGCAAAGTGCCAGCATTTAAAGTCGTTAACATGACAGACGGATGGATACGGAGCGGCTGGCAGGCGTGTAAGAGTGTCTGTCTCCATGTGCATTGCATTACCCCACGTCGACACTCTCTCAGGCTAAAACAAATATGAGGCACATGCAAATGAAGCGAAATGCGGGAAGGACCTGAGGTAGGCAGCACGCTGTTTGGTGCAAAACAGTTTAATATGTATGCAAAAAAAAAAAATGTTTACCGTGCAGATAATGAATTTCCGTTGAGGTCACAGTGCGTTATTGTGAAATGCATTATTGGCAAAGGAGTGAAATTCAATTAAGGATATGAATTTCATAAATGCAGAGAAATGTTATCCTATATTATTATAGATCTATGTGCATACAAATATTTCATTATCAGTTTTAGCAAACCTATGAATAGCTCCACCTTAATTCAGCTGTAGTATATGGGAGGCTTCCTGAAAAATGAAATATTAAATTCTGAGTTTGCTACATAAATATTTAATTTGTTAAACTCTTTCAAGAAGTTTTTAGGGAAATAGTGTTAAAACAAGCCTGGATGCCGATGGTAGCAGGGTTCATGGTTGCAGCATTATGTTTATTATATCATGTAACATTCATTTATTATTACCACAACTTATAAAAAGGAGGTTAAGCCAGGCACCAAATGACTAATCCATATATATCTCAACACTGAGAAAGTGGTCTGCATGAACTTCGCTCCACATATGCAGAGTGTAAAGTTATTGCTGAAACAATTCTCACATTGCATCATCAAGTGAGGAAAAATTGTCCATGCTGATATTAGCCGCAGAGAATTATTCTACTGTACAGTTTCTTCAGTGACTCTAAATTACACTCCATGTTTGCATCAGCTTTTTGATCATCCGTCTCAGCATGCTGCCATCTACGTGTGCATGATTCTGCTTCCAGCAAATTAGGACAGAGGCTTAGGACACATAACAAGATATGACTGTGAAAAAAAAAAAAGTCCAAGAACATCCTGTCAAAAAAAATGTAAACTGTTTAGCATCCTGGGAGAAATCGTGCACTGGATTACTGAACCTCTGCTCTTACAAAGATGAAAATTATGAAGTGTCTGTGTTGAAAACTTGCAATTTAAGATAAACAGATTCAACAATGAGCAAATGCAAGCAACTAAGTCAGTCAATCAAATCAAATTAAGACTAAATTGGTGGCAAAATTGCTCGGTGTGTGTCAACAAAATCACTGCAATGAAAGCAACACTGAGACACACTGAGCGGTCACAACAAGCTTCATGTGCCTGCTCTTATATGATCATGTGCAAATTAATTTCACTGTGTTGCTTTCTAGTGCTTATGGGTCTCTGACCGCTGACCGCTACAAATGACACTCCATGTGACCCCATGTCAGAGATGTTTAGTTGAATTCAGAAATTGCCCCCTTAATGCCCTTTAAGAGAACATTAATGAATCAAAAGATTATTTGTGTTAAGAAAACATTTGGAAGCTTTTTGCTTTCAAGTCTTATCTTAAGGATTCCTTGTGTCTGTCTGTCTAGCAGTCAGACTCAGTCACGTCTCAAGTCCTCATTTTAAGCTGGACTAAAAAGGATCCATGTGGGGTTTCTGGTAAATAAATCAAGCAGTTGTCAGTCAGTCAGTCATTTTCTATACCTGCTTTCTCCACACTTGGGTCGCAGGGGTCTGCTGGAGCCTATCCCAGCTGCCATCGGGCAGGAGGTGGGGTACACCCTGGACAGGTTGCCAGCCTATCGCAGGGCTAACATATAGACAAACAGCCATTCATGCTCCCACTCACACCTACGGTCAATTTAGTTGGATCAATTCACCTAACAAGCATGTCTTTGGACTGTGGAAGGAACCCGGAGTACCCGGAGACAACCCATATGGGGGATTTTTTGAGGGACACAGGTCCATGCATCTCAAGGTGAAAATGTTGGTTCTATTGAAAAGGATGTTCCATATTTTTTCATTATGGAAGGAACCCGGAGCACCCGGGACAACCCATATGGGGGATTTTGAGGGACATAGGTCCATGCATCTCAAGATGAAAACGTTGGTTCTATTGTAAAGGATGTTCCATACTTTTTCATTATGGAAGGAACCCGGAGTACCCGGAGACAACCTATATGGGGGATTTTGAGGGACATAGGTCCATGGATCTCAAGGTGAAAATGTTGGTTCTATTGGAAAGGATGTTCCATACTTTTTCATTATGGAAGGAACCCGGAGTACCCGGAGACAACCCTATATGAGGGATTTTGAGGGACACAGGTCCATGCATCTCAAGGTGAAAATGTTGGTTCTATTGGAAAGGATGTTCCATATTTTTTCATTATGGAAGGAACCCGGAGCACCCGGGGACAACCCATATGGGGGATTTTGAGGGACATAGGTCCATGCATCTCAAGGTGAAAATGTTGGTTCTATTGGAAAGGATGTTCCATACTTTTTCATTATGGAAGGAACCCGGAGTACCCGGAGACAACCTA
>OOFC01044482.1:0-18671 GCA_900323345.1 Pseudochromis fuscus | reverse complement strand
GGTATGAAGCAGGTAGATGAACAGGTAGATGAACAGGTAGATGAACAGGTAGATGAACAGGTATGAAGCAGGTAGATGAACAGGTAGATGAACAGGTAGATGAACAGATATGAACAGGTAGATGAACAGGTAGATGAACAGGTAGATGAACAGATATGAAGCAGGTAGATGAACAGGTAGATGAACAGGTAGATGAACAGGTAAAAAGAAAAACTTGTTCTACTTAAAATTTGCTTGACATAAATACCTGGAGAAACTGTTTAACATTGCAAGTGATGCATGTTATCAAGTTTAATGGCATATTTTTAATTGTCACGGGGGTAAAACCGGAGGCGAGAGCAGCTCAATGAAATATAGTTTAAACTGGGCAGAAATATCCAAACGGCAGGAAAAGGCAAAATCCACACGGCAGGCAGAGAATCCAAAAACCAGGTGAGACTAAGACCATGAAACACGACCATGAAACAAGACCATGAACATGAACATGAACATGAACTAAAGGCTAAGACGTGAGCAGAAGCTACAAATGAACAAAGAGACACATGGGGTTCAATACATGAGGTGATGAGACACAATGGGAAACAGGTGGAGAGGACAATCAGGGAGCAGGAGAGACCAGACAAATGAAGACAGGTGTGACAGGACAGACAGGAAATAAAGCTTGGGCAGGAACACACAAGGAACAAGACTATCAAAATAAAACAGGAAACATGAAACAATAAACATGAACTACTCAACAGGACATGAGACACACTGAAAGAGACAAAGAAACAACCATACCACCAGAGTAAATACAAAACTAAATACAAGAAATCATAACATAATAAAAACCAACTACAATACCTGGAATCATGACACTGACAAGAAATAAGAAAACTTCTTGGTCAGATTTGGAGGTTATGAAGTGAAGGCAGTGAATTTGATCAACTGCTGTAAGTTCAGGGTTTTTAAATTCACAGCTATGAAGCCACTGTATTATGTCATTTAGTCTTAGTAATGTCAATGAACTAATTATTTTTATTTCTTCTCTCTTTCAGTAAATCAGCACAGACTGGACAAATTCATCTACAAAGCTCCTTCATGTACCCAGAGCTGAGCTGACAAACAGCATTTTAAAGATGATAATCACAGACATGCAGCACTGAGCATGGTGCAGGATGACGCCTTTAAAGCAGTGATTTCAACCTTTCATCCTAAGGATGAGCAAAGCAAATGGAAAAAAGTAAGTACTTTTACTATGAGGCAGGAGATGTGGTTCCAATAACAGAAATTCAATTTTATTTAATAACTAGAAAATCACTCTGAGATCACAGACCTCCTCCAAACACTGTTAAGACCAATTGATACTTTCCACGTCCACATGTCCACGTTGGTGCACGAGGGTCCGCGTCACGTAAATGTCATGGAACACGTCAGGAAGCGCTCGAGTGGACAGGAGCGGAGGTGTCCGCGTACAGCTCCAAAAATGTGACCACATCACCTGGACGTGGAGGGCGGAGCAACTGCACTGTGCTTGCACTAGCATATCAAGATGGACGCCTTCGAGGAGAGACTTTGCGAGGAGAATCCTCAAAAAAATTCCTGGATCCTGAATCAGTTCTTCCTTTTCCCACTTCCAACATATCCTGAAAATTTCTTCAAAATCTGTCCATAAGTTTTTGAGTTATCTTGAACACAGACAGACAGACAGACAGACAGACAGACAGACAGACAGATAGACAGACTGATAAATGCCGACAAAAACATAACCTCCTTGGCGGAGGTAATAAGACTCATCATAGTAACAATGCTATTGATAGTAAAATAAAACCAAGTCCTAAAATGTGTTTGTCTGTTGTTTTGTTAATAATAACAGTTGAACTATTATCCAACAGCCTTACAGAGACCATTATTCATTCACACCCAGTCATAATGCTGGTGCTAAGCTAAGTTAGCCACAGGTGCTCTGGGCAGACTGATGGAGGCGTGGCTGCCAGTTTGAACCTACGGCTCCTCCCACCACCAAACTATTCATTCAACATTCATACAGGGTAGAGGCTAATTCATGCTTGATGCTGTGCTGGGCAGACGTGCTCCACACATGCTGATGCAGCACACATGCCTGCTGCTCGCCGCTCTCGGTGCCCAGGTGACGCCGTCACATTTTTGCTGACGTGTTGGATGACGAGAGTCACGTCACGTGGGCCCTCGTGCACGGTGGGCTCAGAAAGTATGAATTAGCCTTTAGGTGTCCAAGGTCACACTGACAATGACAGGAAGGAGCGGGGGTCCAACCACCAACCACTGAGCCACTGCTGTCCTCCAGCTAGCAGCTTTAATTTGACACAAAACTGAATGTAACTGTGTCATCTATTACATAAATATTTGTGAAATCTGATACATTAGTGCAGGTGTTTTAATAGCAAAAAATTTTATTTGGAGTTATTTTTGGAAATGAGAAGAGGGTGGGAGCTACAGAACCAGTGCCTTACATTACAGTTTATCATCACTAATTACATCAACCTTTAAAAATATATGCGCAGCATTAAACGTTAAGAGTTTCATCTATTATTTAAAAAATGCATATTTGTGAAAATATGAATTTTACAATTATGAAGTTGCATCATCCTATTTAATGTTATTGTATCACATTAAATCCAAAGTCAATTTTAGTAAGATTTCAATACTACTACTAATCATAATCAATACTCTGCCTATTTAAAAAAATACAAAAAAAAAATCCAGGGGGGTAAAAAATCTGTAAAATAAACTGAAAAAACCTGCATGAAATAGGTTTTTAAACACAAAGTGTACAGCCTGTATCTGTCATGTATATTGTGTAGATATCAACAAGTAACTCCATAGCGTACTGTACTGATGGCAGATATGTTGACATTTAAAACTTCAGCAAATCCAATCAGTCGTACTTTCTGAACTCAAAGGTGAGTTGTGATGAGATCAGAGTCTTCTGGGGAAAACTAAGAACATCTGGAAGGTCTTCATGCTGCTGGTGTCTGAGAGCCAAACATCTGCAGGAAAGTTCCTGCTGACACACCCAGCAGAGGCCCACTCCTCTGCAGGCAGGTGCTGGGTGCACAGGCTCCATCAGCCGTGGGGTTATTTGTCAGTCGGGATGTTTTTCGACCACTAAACACAGCCCCGTACTGCTGGCATGCTAATGAGGCCGTCACTCCTAATCAGGAGTCAACAGGAGCCAATCAGGAGCAATTAGAGACAATTTCCTCCCCAGCTGGGAGAAGAGTCTCCATGTGGCAGTGTCACACCAGCAGCCAGCCTCTGTGTCTGCATACAGCCAGTATACAGAGCGGCTTACAGGGAATTAAACCGGCGCTCTGATGCCTTGTTTACACTGATTGATTGGTTCTTTTTTTGCTTTCATTCTTAAAAAGAAAAAAGAGAAGTTGAATGTTCTGTAGGCTACAAAGGAGCAGAGACAAATGGGTTTTGTGAACACGAAGCGTCGGTGGGAAGAATTGGACTTTTGTCCTCTGTGCAAACACAACAACAGTCGTCTGTAATTAAACTGACTGAAAGAAAACAAATGCAGCAGCTTTTTAATCATTGTTCAGCAGGATTCATCTTTAAAGTTTAAACAGTTCAATTGTGTAAATAACTTCATAGGATAAAATTCAAAAGATGGACGTGCAGTTAGATGTCTGAGGCAGCGCTGACAAAAGTAAGAAGTTTGATTTAATATTTATAAGATAATAATAATCAACCTAATATGAATTTCTTGGACCATAAGTTTTGAGAGTTTTTTAAAGCTTCATAAAAGACCAGTGAGTCCAACCTAACGCCACTTTTCTGAAAATGTCTCATTTTATTTCATCATGAAGGGAACATGAAGGATGACTTGGTGAAGAAGTTATCACACTGCAGCAAATCACAACTGTGTCATGTTAATAACATGTTTCTAAATGGTGTTGAAGCCTCTGTCTGAACAAACACATCAGCTCGACCGGGGGACAGATGGACACAGATAATCCACAGCTGATCCTGGTGACCACGAGCGAACAGGTTGTCAACTGTCAAAGATACATTCTTCACTTTAAAATAACCCAAAACTCTTATTCTGAAGGTTTTCCTTAAAAATGTGAAAACAAAAATCTTCTTCGTCTTGGCCACTGTTTTGATTTGTAACTACATACAAATTGTATCCATTTTATTCAGTATGATACAGGAGTGTAGCCGATCATCTGTTGTTGAGGCAGGAATCAGACTGAGAGTGTTTCCACATTAAAAATGGATCATTAAACAGTTGAGCTCTGAAAAAGTCAACGTATCCGTAGGTTACATGTGACATTATGAATACCATGTTGTCTGAGGCCTGGGGTCACTGACATGTACCAACTGAGAGACCAGAGAGGTTTATTTTTATTTACTTATTTGACATTTATTCAACCTGGAGGAAACTCATTGAGTTAATCTCTTTTTCAAGAGTGTCCTGGACAAAATCAGCAGCAGCATAAGCCACAAGCTACAAACAGAGCAGCCATACATACAAACAAAATACATCATATGAGACGTGATCAGAATATATTAAAACATACACACAAATTCATCACAACCCTACATAAGTCAGGCAGAACATCTACTCCTCCATGAATCTGCCTCCAGGCCATTTAAATGCACCTTAAAATCATCAATGAGACCAACTGGTGAAGTTTCAGATCTTTCTGCAGTTCAGTCCAACTGAAAACTCTCTGTGTCCATCTCAGTCCGGACCTTTGGTACAAAGAGCAAGACAAGGTCCTGCACTCTTCTGACTCATGTAGGTCGTTAGGTACAAGGGAAGCAGACCTAAGATAGATTTATAATTCAAGATGCATCAGTGTTTTACTCTCAGAGCAGACAGTGAGGACGTCCAACACACTCACGGAGCAAACGGTGATATGTGAGAGCTTTGAGATTGTTGATGAACCTCAGTGCTCTGTGATAAACAGTGACTAGGGAGCAGCCGAAGCAGGAAGTTCAGACTTCCTGCTCAGACTCCTCAGCCACTACATCCAGCTCTTCCCGGGGGATCCCGAGGTGTTCCCAGTCCAGCCAAGCGACATAGTCCCTCCAGTATGTCCTGGATCTTCCCTGGGGTCTCCTACCAGTGGGACATGCCCTGAACACCTCACCAGGGAGGCGCCCAGGAGGCATCCTGATTAGATGCCCAAGCCTCCTCATCTGGCTCTTCTCAACTTGGAGGAGCAGTGGCTCTACTCCGAGCTCCTCCTGGATGACCAAGCTGTGTCTGAGTGAGAGCCCGGCCACCCTACGGAGGAAGCTCATTTCAGCTGCTTGTTCGCGATCTTGTTCTTTCAGTCACTACCCAAAGCTCGTGACCATAGGTGAGGGTGGGAACGAAGATTGACCAGTAAATCGAGAGCTTTGCCTTTCACCACAATGGATCTGTGCAGAGTCTGCATTACTGCAGATGCTGCACTGATCCGCCTGTCGATCTCACGCTCCATCCTTCCCTCACTCACAAGAGCCCGAGGTACTTGAACTCCTCCACTTGGGGCAGGATCTCCTCCCCGATCTGGAGAGGGCTCTCCACCCTTTTCTGACTAAGAACCATGTCCTTGGATTTGGAGGTGCTGATTCTCATCCCAGCTGATTCACACATAGCTGCAAACTGATCCAGTGGGAGCTGGAGGTCACATCCTGATGGACCCAACAGGACCACATCATCTGCAAAAAGCAGCGACTCAATCCTGAAGTCACCAAACCGGACCCCCTCAACACCCTGGCTGCACCTAGTAATTCTGTCCATAAAAGTTATGAACAGAATCAGTGACAAAGGGCAGCCCTGGTGGAGTCCAACCCTCACTGGAAATGAATTCGACTTACTGTCGGCAATGTGGACCAAGCTCTGGTATCGGTTGTATAGAGAACGGACGACCCGTATCAGGGTGTCTGGTACCCCATAGCCCGGAAAACACCCCACAGGACTCCCCAAGGGACACGGTCGAATGCCTTCTCCAAGTCCACAAAGCACATGTGGACTGGTTGGGCAAACGTCCATGCACCCTCAAGGACCCTGCCAAGGGTGTAGAGCTGGTCCACAGTTCCACAACCAGGACAAAAATCACACTGCTCCTCCTGAATCTGAGGTTCGACTACCTGATGGAGCCTCCTCTCCAGTACCCCTGAGTAGACCTTACCAGGGAGGCTGAGGATTGTGGAACACACCCTCCAGCCCCTCTTCTTAAAAAGAGGCACAAACAACAGTCAGGATACATCCCCCAGAGCCAAAGGCAGAGGGCGGATACTCTCTCATGCACTGGGGTGAAATCCAACATACAGGCACCGAGCAGGGGGGCAATAAGTATTGTCACTCCTGCCCAGCGCCTCTCACCAGTGGCAACTCCAGAGTGGAAGAGAGTCCAACCCCTCTCAAGAAGACTGGTTTTGGAGACCCTGCTGTGTGTCGAGATGAAGCCGAATATTCAATTCAATTAAATTCAATTCAACTATATTTATAGAGCACTTTAAAAAGACAGCATTGTCAGCCAAAGTGCTGTACACAAGCATTATCAATTCAATTTGGTATCATCCAATTCTAGTATTGCAAGGTCAGAACCTTGCAACCCTATCCAAGTCAGAGTGAGAGTGGGAACCCCCAGAACCCTCCTGACTGGGAGAGACAGGGGGAGGGGACAGGGAGAGACAAAAGGACAGGGAGAGAGAGAGGTACAGAAAGAGAGAGAAAGGAGAGACAGCAGATGCTTGACATCAATTTAGGACACAGAATGGACCAGTCAGCCAGACCCCAGGACCACAACGCTCCATGCCATCAGTATCCCCCCCCCCGCCGGATAGGGCTTGTGCTCTGGCTCCCCCTACACCCTCACTGGCTATATTTCACCACCTAACTATTATTACCATGACAACAGTATGGCACCAATTATAATAACTATTGAGTCTTGTATCTAAGACCCAATAAATGCACCGCAGTTGATTAAAGGGTCGTGGAGTCTTAAACCAAACTTAGACCAAGAGCAAAGGACAAGTACGGCAATAATAAGAGAACTAAAAAACTCAAACTGAACTAAAGGCCAAAGAGAAAAAATACGTTTTAGATATAAAGCTGGGAAGTGAGTCAGCCTGCCTGATGCGTAAAGGCAGCTTGTTCCAAAGATTGGGAGGACGTACGGCTGTAACAGGTCTGACAATTATTGACATGCAAGGCCATTCAGACATTTGCAAACAAATAAAAGAATTCTAAGGTGGATCCAGAATTGAAAAGGGAGCCAGTGAATTGACTCCAATACGGGGTTAAGATGATCCCATTTCTTGGTTCCAGTTACAAGTCGAGCAGCAGCATTCTGGACCAGCTGAAGTTGAGAGGGTAATGTCTGGCTTATCCCACCATAAAGTGCTTTGCAGTAGTCTAAACGGATTGTAATAAAGGCATGGACCAGAATCTCAAAGTGATGGTGAGAAAAAAAGGATTTAACTTTGGACACTTGTTTCAAGTGGAAAAAACTGGACTTGACCACTGATTTAACCTGAGCCTCAAATTTGAGATCATCATCATACATTCTCACCCCCAGGTTTGTCACTGTCTGTGTCAAGTGTTGATTTAAGGGAGCCAGGTCAATTTGGACTATGCAGGCGTCACTGGGCCCAAACAAAATGACCTCAGTCTTCTTTTCATTTAGATGTAAAAAGTTGCCTGACATCCAAGCACTGTTCTCTGCAAGAACAAGCATTGTTTTCTTTTAGTGGCATATAAATCTGACAATCGTCAGCATAAAAATGAAAGGAGATGCCATGTTTCCGGAGACTCAAACCAAGACAAAGTAAGTACAGGAAAAAGAGCAGTGGGCCAAGTATAGAGCCTTGGGGCACTCCGCACATGAGAGGCACCGCATTGGACAGAACAGTTTCGTGCCCACATCGCTGCCGATATTTTCCAAATCTGCCTGTCAATCTCCCACTCCATCCTACTCTCGCTCGTGAACAACATCCAGAGATACTTAAACTCCTCCACCTGAGGTAGGACATCCACTCCCCCAACCTGGAGCAGGCTATTTACCCTTTTCCGGCTGTGAACCACGACTTCAGACTTGAAGGTGTTGATCTTCCCAATTTCACTGTATCCCTGATGTAGAATGACAAGAAAGGCTTTCTATTCTATTCATTCCAGCTGTTTCACACCCGGGCTGAAAACCGCCCCAGCAAGAGCTGAAGGTCATTGTCTGATGACACTAAGAGGACCACATTGTCTGCAAAAAGCAGAGACATCATCAGATATCATGCCACCACCAAACTCGCCCCCGTCCACTACCCAGCTGTGCCTAGAAATTCTGTCCATAAAACTAATGAACAGAACCGATGGCAAAGGGCAGCTCTGGCAGAGTTCAACTCTCACTGGGAATAGGTCCAACTTACTGCCATGCGGACCAGACTTGCACTCCTTCGGTACAGGGACTGAATGGCTGCTAGCAAGGGGCCATCAACCCCATATCCCTGGAGTGTCTCCCACAAGGACATGGTCATAGGCCTTTTCCAAATCCACAAAACACACGTGGACTGGATTGGTGAACTCCCATGCTCCCTCTAGCACCCTAGTGAGAGTAAAGAGGTGGTCCACAGTTCCACGTCCTGGACGAAAACCACATTGTTACTCCTTGACCTAAGGTTCAAGTATTGACCAGACCCTCCTCTCCAGTACCCGGACCCTGCTCTCCAGTACTCAGAATACACTTCTTAAAGATGGGGACCACCACCCCGGTTTGCCATTCCAAAGGCACTGCCCCTGATGACCATGCAGTGTTGCAGAGGCGTGTCAACCAAGACAGCCCTACAACATCCAGAGGCTTGAGATACCTAGAGCAGATCTCAACAACCCCCGGAGCTCTGCCACTGCAGAGTAGTTTCACTTCCTTCACTTCCAAAACATACAGCCAGAAAAGGTCTGATGATACGACTACAAAGTCGATCATAGCCCAGCGACCTAGGGTGTCCTGGTGCAAAGTGCTCATAGCCCAGCGACCTAGGGTGTCCTGGTGCAAAGTGCACCAATGGATATCCTTATGTTTGAACATTCTGTTCATTAGGGCTGTAGTACTCGAGTCCGGACTTGGACTCCAGTCCGGATTAACAAAGTCAACCTCAAACAAACTGACTGACACAATTTCCAAGTGGATCGCACTTGTTTTGTTGAAAGTGTTTCATGAACACATTAAGTGTAAACATATTCAAAATCCAATCAAAGAATGAAGGTGTCAATGAACTGTGATGATTCATTGACACAGTTCATTTTACCAGGTCTCTGTAGGTTTCAGTAAACTGTATTTGATTGTTGTTGATTACCTGCTGTCTGAGTCTTGAGGATAGTATTGGAATTGATGTAATTTAATCCTACAGTGTTTTTACATTGCACAATCTTTTTGATAGTTATAAATTACAGTGCAATTGAAAACAGACTCTAGCATCACAAAATTCTCAAGTGGTCTCGAAAACTTATTTTTTTCTGTGAGGAGTTTACTCTTAATCTCTTGGACTCGGAACTTGTGGACTTGGATTTGACTTGGACTCAACAAGCCTAGACTTGGACTTGTCTTGAACTCGATAAAGGTGCACTTGACTACAGCCCCGGTGTACGTTATGGCCAAACTGCGACTAGCACATTAGTCCAATAACTGAACACCGCTCGGATTCAGATCTTCAGGCCATTCCTTCCAACCACCCCCCTCCAGGTCATGCTGTCATTGCCCACGTGAGCATTGAAGTCCCCCAGTAGGACAATGGAGTCCCAATTTGGGGCACTTTCCAGTACCCATCCCAAGGACTCCAACCTTTCACCCACAGGGGTAAACTCCAACATATAGGCAGAGAGCCTGGGGGTGATCAAGAATCCCACCCCGGCCCTCCACCTCTCACCCAGAGCAACTCCAGCAATGGAGAGTGTCCAAACCCTCCCAAGGACTTGGGTTTCAGAGCTGACGCTATGTGTCGAGGTGATGCCGACTATATCTAGTTGGAACCGTTTAACCTCTTCCACAAGCTCCTGCTCCTTCCCCACCAGGGAGCTAACATTGGAGTTTGGGAAATAAAAAACCTGGAGCAATAAAATGCTCATTAAAGCAGTCGAGCACCTCGACCTTGTCCACAATTTTTTGTGTGCCATGTACAACATATTGTGGAAGCTGTACACCTTTAATATTACCAGACAAGGATTTGATTGTTTCTCAGAATTTTAATGGATTCTTAGGATTTTTTGGTGTTTGTGAAAGGAAGTGATCAGCTTTAACTTTTCTAATTTTAACAATACTGGCATTTCGCAGTTGCCTGAAAGCCAGTGGGTCAGCACTGAGATTAGTTTTTCTTGCTTTTGCCCAAGCCAGGTTACATTCATGGAGAGAAGGTTAAGTTCATGCAGAAGATTTGAAAGATCTTGAGCAAACCATGGGTTTCATTGTCACATAAGTCAAGTCCACAATGTGGTGTCTCTCCCCACTCTGTGTTCACCACAGCACCTCTCCACATGAAGTCCCACTCTCCACAGTGTTAAAGGTGGTGATGGGTAAACTGTGGGACACACTTTGCATTCTGCAGGAAGCAGGTGTGTAAGCAAGAATATAACAGGTTTCATTTGTTTTTAGGTTCAGCTCACACTCTGCTGTTACTGTTCAAAACCTCCTTTAATAAAAAAAGAAGCAGTGTGAGCAAAAGTCCACGGTGAGGTGATCAAAACCCAATCTGACAGCACAGCGAGACACAAGTTAAATTTGTATGATGTTTACGCCATTCCTGGCATGTGTGCTGCTGTTAGGAGGTAATGGAGTATATTAGGTAAGCACAAGTGCACACTCACTGTTAAGAGTTTTCTGGACCACTTCCTCTAACTGCTTCAGAACACCCTCTCAATATGGTTCCTAACAAACTAAGGTGTCAGAGCTGCAGCGTTGAGGCAGGAATTAGACCGAGCCATACAATGTGTTTGCACTCAACTTTCAACTTTTCTGCTTCACTTCATGTATGAAGTCATGTATGAGAACATGCACATGTCACACTGCAACATATGCAAACAAATCTTCTGCACATACATCAAATAGACGAATGTTTATGGACGGATACTTGGCTGTTTCACACACATATTGAATTGCTGGTTAAAGTCCCTCCAGGCCGACTCTTGTTGGGCACAGACAATCTGGCAGAGCATATTGAATGGGCCAGCCAAAGAGTGCATGAGCAGGACACATAATACTGCACCCCCCGCCACACACACACACACACACGTCTTGCTCAGTTCCCCCCTGATGCCCACGGGAGCTCAGCTGTTGCCTGGGAGCTACAGCCTCTGCCTGCCTGCTGCTTGGCTCGCTGCTGTGTGCTCTCAGGCTGCCATGTAGTGTGCTGGAGCAGAAGAGCTGGATATCTTCAGATGGCCCGGCAGATGGAGTTATGTTTTTTATTTTTTTATTTGCCTTTGACACTGCAGCCGGAAAGGGAAGGTTTCTCCTCGCCCCGGGCGTCTCTGAGCCTTCATGTAGTCCAGCAGTCAACTTTTGACAATTTACTTCCTGTGCTGGCTCCGCTCACTGGTCCCCTGATGTGCAGCAGGGGGCGCTCACCCACAGAGCTGCTGCCACATGTAGGCACACATCAGTATCTGCTCAAACATGTCCTACATGGTATTTAAATAAAAAAAACATAAAAACTAACTCAGAAACAGACTCCAATTCTCCGTGACAACAGTAAAGCTTGTAGCTTTAGTTCTACACAGGACTGTTCACTTTTAGGGCTTTTGATGTTTAATAAAGAATATTTATATACATTTATTCAACATTTGTTTCCAAAACTTTTGTCACAATATCTGTAACAAACAAATCCATGTAAAATTTCAGAACCAATGCTTCAATTCAAACATGTTGACAGTATTAAACTTTCATTAAATAGTTGCATCTGTTAAATATGTGAATTTAGGACAAATCTGTGATTTTTTAAAATTTTTTTGGGTCAATTTCAGTCTATTTCATTAGTACAGTTAATGTTAAAAATCATTCAGAAAAAATCCTGAAATCAACTGGTTTTGACAGTGCACTGTCAGTCCTGTAATGTGTTTTGTTACTGGCTGAAAACCATTAGAAAGGATGGTTTCCAGCACAGAGGCTGAGCTGACCTCCCACTTCACTGTGTATTTAAAAAAAACTAAACTGCTGTAACTGAAGGTTGTGTGGAAGTGCTGTAGACCAGTCAGGCTGTCAGCTGGGAGTCAGGATATTGGACAGTACTGCTGTTAAACAGGATCCATTCTGCTCATTTTCCAGCTTTACAGTCTCTACAGTAGTTTTGAATAGACTGCAGTTCATAAAAGTTCATAATCAGCTTATGATGTCCATATATATATGTCCATATAATGTCCACATATTCAGTCCCTTGGCCTGACTCTCCAACAGGACCTCTACATACAGTCCATGCTGTAAACAAACTACATAACTTTGTTGACTGTAAATTGAAAGTCTTCCCACCAGTGTGAACATCATGAATCTGATCCAGGATCAGGAAGTAGACAGCACCAACATCCACCACCACACAGATCCCAGCAGGACGTGTGTTTGGGAAATATTTCACCCATTAGCAGCTGATGGTGGAACAGGATCTGGATTCAGGGTCTGAATCAGGTGCTGGATGAGGAGAAGTTTTCTCTGCACATATTCATCTGTGGCCGAGTGGGAAACACTGCAAACGTTGCTGTGGTGAAATAGTGAAGGTAACGTAGCTAGTGAAATGTGAATGAGGAGAATTGGACAACACTTTTAGTTACTATGACAACCGTGACCTTCAGAACAGCTCAGAAAAGGTCAGGGATGGATAATCTCTCTAAGCATTTTATATTTACACTGTACATCAGTGATCATCAGCTGGTGGCCGATGGGATGTGTCTGGCAAAACTTCCTGTTCAACCCACAGAAAATTGAATCGATGCAGAAAGTGCTTGAAGTAGTGAAGCTGTAGCATGTAGTCTGTGTTTTATAAGTCAGCCCACTAACACACTGCAGAGCTTTTAATTTGAAGTGATTACAGAAAGTGTTCATTTCATACGACCATTATTTCAGTTTAATCAACTTTAAGCTTTTGTTACGTTTCCAAACACAAACTTGAAAGTTGGGTGTCGTTCATTGTGAAAATAAAAACCTGGCTCTGCTTGGATAATAAGATATAAATTAGGTCTCTGGAGACTGTGGGAAATGACTTCATAGAGGCACCAATGAATTCTATCATAATGACAGACAAATGAGAGGATTGGACCCAGACAATGAAAACAAAGTTTAAGTCAGTGGGCTGGAGGTAATAACCTGGTAATAACCAACATGAAAAACATTCACACAAAAACAAAAAACCTTCTGGAAACACATCCATAAACACTGTGGAGCAAGATGGAGTCTGGTGGTGCTACAACACATTTACTCTGAAAGGGAAGAGTCTGACATAAGCTTCCTGTTGCAACCTTTATTCATCTGAACTGGCAGGCTACTGGACAGCACAGGTTCAACTCCAAGTGCACTTATCAAACAGAGGAAATCAGGAAGAAAGTCTTGCCTCTAATCCAAACCAGCCTCAAATAGAGGCCTCGTCTTCTCTGCCACTGGCCTCCATTCAGTCCCAGGTCAGTAATGTTGGAGCAGTAGGTTCTGAAAATGTTAGAAATCCAACAGTCAGCTGATTATTAGAGAGCTGCCTCACTCACAGAGCTGTTCACTCTGACACATGAAGCTGGAGCAGATCTCCATCTTTCATGAATGGAGTTCACCTCATACCAGAACTTCATGAAGAATGGGGACAAACTCAAAGCTTGTAACATGTTATTTTCTTTTAAATCCATTTAAAAAATGTCTTAATTACTAGAAAATCACTGTTTCTGAGTTCAGTTGTAGTATGCAGTTATCACCCATGTTTTCTGAACCAGTAAGAACCTAGGATGTTACAGCCATGTTCCTTCAGCTGCTTCATCGTTGATTTGAACTCATGAAGTCCTTCAGTGACATCTCCTGAACTTCCTGGTGCAGTCATGTGACACTGTGTGCTCCTTTCAAAAATAAATAAAAATATTCATCTGGTAACACTTGAAAATATTAAATAGTAATCTTGTTCCAGCCCCCACACTGTACCATCAGCAAAGTCAGCAGGTCAACGGTTACACTAAGATCCTCGCTGTGGACGAGTTCAAACAGAACACACAGGAAACATTCAGGAGCAGTTCAGAGCAGTGGTGTGAGTGAACCTCCGGCTGCTGGTGGTACAGCAGAGGTCAGCTCCTGCTCCTCTCCTGCACTGACATCAGTTCTCCATCACGATGCTGCTATTATCTGCTGCCATGGAAATTAGTGGTGACAAAAAGATCAACTTTGTGCATGTGCTGAACGTGTGTGTGTGTGTGTGTGTGTGTTGCTTTGAAAGAGCTTGGCTTTTCACTTTTCATATCTCTCTGTGTTAATGTCAGCATGTGCCTGAATGAAGTTGTGAGTGTGCAGCTGTGTGTGCATGTGTCTGTGTGTGTGTGAAGCAGTGTGAGTTTATAGCTGACTAGTCATGTAGGCCAGTTTGAGTGTAAAGAGCTCTTGGGGGCTGCAGGAGTGAGTGGAGGCAGCATGGCTGACCTGCATTCTCCTCTGCAGCAGACCACTGTGCAAACAGAGGCAGCAGCGCTCAGCCCTGTGAGCCCTGCTGCCTCCTCTGGCTGTGGCCTGGCTGCTCATCCTGTCCCCTCCTGTGTTCCTGTCCAGATTCTGACGACTCCTCCACGTTCGTAACCGGCATCGTCCTGTACAGAAACCTGGGCAGCATCCTGACCCTGCAGAGGTAAGACTGACCACTGCACAGCTGCATCACAACAACGACAAGCTTTGATCACAAGATTTGCTTCTGGTCATAAAACTCCAGGAGAGCAGAAAGACAGCAAGGACAGGAAATGAGATATTATGTTTGTGTAGGTATAACAACATGTATTACACAATTTGGACACAGGAACTGTGAAACAAATATTTTACAGTAGATTCCACATTATGTTTTATAGTCGTTATCAGTGCAGCAGCACATCCTACAAAAAGTGTGAAGAACTTTTCCTGAACACTTTGTGTGCTCTGGATAAAACAATCAGGACTAAAGGTTTGATCATATCCTGGAGCTTTCAGCTGCATCTCAGGGACTTCATCAGTGTCTGAGCTTTGTTCATAATAACTTCTCATGAACTTATTATGTAAAGTAAGTTGGATTTCTGGAGAAGCTGCTCTGTAAGACCTCAGGGCTTCCAGGACTGAGCATGAAAGTTAAAACCATACTTTTTTATGTGATTAACACTTTTGTATTTGTGATGTAGTTTAATTAAACAGACCCTGAGAGCAGAGTAATCTGAGGTCTGAATGTGAGTCAGGTTGGTCAGTCAGTCTACCTCTGTGACCACTGTGACCACTGCGACCACTGCGCCCTCTGTGACCGCTGTGACCACTGCGACCACTGGGACCACTGTGACCACTGTGACCACTGTGACCACTGCGACCACTGCGACCTCTGTGACCACTGCGACCTCTGTGACCACTGTGACCACTGCGACCACTGTGACCACTGTGACCACTGCGACCTCTGTGACCACTGTGACCACTGCGACCTCTGTGACCACTGTGACCACTGCGACCACTGTGACCACTGCGACCTCTGTGACCACTGTGACCACTGCGACCTCTGTGACCACTGCGACCACTGTGACCACTGTGACCACTGCGACCACTGTGACCACTGTGACCACTGTGACCACTGTGACCACTGCGACCACTGCGACCACTGTGACCACTGCGACCACTGTGACCACTGTGACCACTGTGACCACTGTGACCACTGTGACCACTGCGACCTCTGTGACCACTGTGACCACTGTGACCTCTGTGACCACTGCGACCTCTGTGACCACTGTGACCTCTGTGACCTCTGTGACCGCTGTGACCGCTGCGACCACTGCGACCACTGCGACCTCTGTGACCACTGTGACCACTGCGACCTCTGTGACCGCTGTGACCACTGCGACCTCTGTGCGACCACTGCGACCACTGCGACCTCTGTGACCGCTGTGACCACTGTGACCACAGGCCTGTTACAAAGAGTCAAAAAAACACCTCAAACATACAGTATCATCAAAGTCTAAATGACCACGTCAACAATAAGCATTCAGTCAAGTGTTTTAAATGATCTAAACATTGGACTGCTGTGGCTCAGGTGGCTGAGCAGGTCACCCACAAATCGTAAGGTTGGTGGTTTGATTCCTGGCTGCTCCTATCCACAAGTGTCCTTTAGCAAGTGACTGAGCCCTGAGCTGCTCCTGATGTTAGCCAGCACCTTGCATTGTAGCTGTTTCCACTGCGTCCCACTACAGAGTCAGGACTGTGCCCTGATGGTGAGCTCTGTAAAACTGGGAGGAGAAGGCTCCAGCTCCAGAGAACATAAAAATCACAATGAAAGATCATTTCCAAAGGCTATCATCTTATTTCTGGGTTAGTGTTAGGTGCAGGCAAACATCCCAACCACTGGATGGTTTACACTGAAATGTTTTCAGGGATCAACTCTACAGATTTGGTGATCCGGTAACTTTTCTTTGAGCATCCCCTCCCTTAATTTGAAAGGTTGGAATAATTTTGTCAAGTATCAAATAAAAAGTGCAGTGACCAGCAGGTTGATGAGGGAAACCTCCAGCCTCCTGTGCAGCAGCAGCGCTGTATATAGCTGCTGTTCAGACCAGATCTGGATCCTCTCGACTATGATCCCACATTACATGATGCCCTGTTTAACCTGTCGGTCAGATGGAGGTCTGGAAACTCCTCCCCCGACGCCACAGGAGTCTGAGTCTGTACCTTTCATTTTAGTCCAAATCTTTTTTATTGAAGTTTTTTCATTGCACCTAAAGTGTAGTCCTGAATGGCCATTACAGAAATGTGCAATGAGCATATATCAACAGCAACTAGCACAAAGTGCCCATACGCACATAGATTGAACAGGTATATATTACAAGGAAGTGTAACAGAAGAAAAGAAGAAGCACAAACGTGAAAAACAGTGCGCATACAAAAATATCTAAAATAATCCCTCCCCCAACACTGTCAATACATGACACAGAGTACAGGCTCACTGCCACAAGAGCCTGTGCTAGCACTGAGTCAGGAGTGTGTAGCACAGCTGCACCCGGTGGTCACACCTCTAGAGGGTCTGGACTACATTCAGGAGGGACCCCACACTTTCTGGAATTTCTCATTTGATGGCTGGAGTGATCCCTACACATCACTGAGCCATGATGTCTTCAGCCGTTGTGTGTGAGTGGCTGGCGAAGCTTCCCTGCACGCCGAGCCAAACAGAGGTCAAGATTAATCTGTGTTGTTTTTCTCTAGTTAACGGCTCCTCCCCCTCCATGATCCCAAACAAAGCAGTCAAGGGGTTTGGATCTAATTCAGTGTTTAACACACAGCTAAGTGTATGGATGTGGAACATTCCCCTCCCAATTTTTCTGAGGCTGAAACCTCTGAGAGAAGCTTCAGCAAATTTGCATTTGACACAGTATGGGCTACACTAGTACATTGAAGATGGTTTTGCTTTTGAAATATGAGCCCAGTGTATGACCTTGAACTGGATTAAGCAGCGACGTGCACACAGGGAGGTTGAATTAGCCAGTTTAAGTATGGACGTCCAAGTGTCTTCTGATAGATAGACACATGTCCTCCTCCAGGGTCTCCCCGGGGTCTTAAAAAGTCTTAAAACCTCTAAAATCCAATCATTTGAACTTAAAGCCTAAAAAATGTCTAAAATTCTCTTAAAACTTATAAAATGTCTTAAAAATGATTTTGAAAGGTCTTTAAAATGTATTAATGTTACTTTTATTGAAAACAAATGCTTAAACTTCAGTCTCGCTTTTAAATGTTCTGATTATTGAGAATGCTGTAACATAACTACAAAAAGCAACGGACCTAAGATACCAGGTGGAGCCCGGTCACAATTCATCAAGCACAACCAGCTGGGGTGCTGTGTACAGTTACAGTCTGCAGTGTACAGTTACAGTCTGCAGTGTATGTTTACCGCCTGCAGTGTACAGTTACAGTCTGCAGTGTACAGTTACAGCCTGCAGTGTACGGTTACAGTCTGCAGTGTACAGTTACAGTCTGCAGTGTATGTTTACCGCCTGCAGTGTACAGTTACAGTCTGCAGTGTACAGTTACAGTCTGCAGTGTATGTTTACCGCCTGCAGTGTACAGTTACAGCCTGCAGTGTACAGTTACAGTCTGCAGTGTATGTTTACCGCCTGCAGTGTACGTTTACAGCCTGCAGTGTACAGTTACAGCCTGCAGTGTACAGTTACAGCCTGCAGTGTACGGTTACAGCCTGCAGTGTACAGTTACAGCCTGCAGTGTACGTTTACAGCCTGCAGTGTACGGTTACAGCCTGCAGTGTACAGTTACAGCCTGCAGTGTACAGTTACAGTCTGCAGTGTACGTTTACAGCCTGCAGTGTACAGGTACAGCCTGCAGTGTACAGTTACAGTCTGCAGTGTACAGTTACAGTCTGCAGTGTACAGTTACAGTCTGCAGTGTACAGTTACAGTCTGCAGTGTACGTTTACAGCCTGCAGTGTACAGTTACAGCGGAGCATAGCAGCTGACGTAACCATTTTACCTCAAACCTTGAGCTGGTGACA
>OOFC01044479.1:0-18805 GCA_900323345.1 Pseudochromis fuscus | reverse complement strand
AAAATGTGTAAAATTATGGAACTAATGCTTAATTGTAGCTTTAATTGCCACTTATTGAATCAAATTTCAGAAATGTATTTACAGTACATTAATTAAACTGTTCAAAATGATAAATTGTAAATGTATTCTGACCTTGTATGTGGAAAAATAAGACAATTCTAAAAAGGGTGATATTATGGTCATTTAGAAATAAAATATAAGGCATGGAAATTCACAGTTTATTTTTTTTTTTTAAACTGCTATTCTCAAACGTCTTCAAACAGAAAAAATGGAAAATAAAATAGAAATATGTAAAAATATGATCTTTTTACAGCACATATAGCAGTCTTAAAAAATAATTTTATTTAAAGAAAAACAATGTGCAAGAGAAAAGGAATATTCTTAATGCAAAGAAATAAAACAGATATTATATATTTAGATATTAATGGGACTTCATTTATATTTAAGAAGCAGAGGTGGTCACATGATGCATCATAAAAACAAGATTTAATATGATGACCAGACTTCATTCATTAAACATATATAACACACGGTCATGTGACTGACTGACACCCAATCATAAATGATGCAAAAGGTGCTCGGCTGTTGCTAGGCGGTTTAACCCCCTCCTGTGTCCAGCCGCCATGGGATTTCAGAATAAAAGTCCTCAGACACACTTTCGGTGACAAATAAACCTAAATAAATAAAAGTCAGAATGAATGACGTCAACATGACCAGAAAATGTCTCCTGGCAGGAATGGATGACTTCACTCACGTTATTATCCTCCATAATCTAATAAAGCAACGTCTGCAGAGACTGAAGTCTGTTTCTGATTCACAGATGGAAAATCTGAAGGTACAAAAACTCTGCAATTCTCTGAAAATGGAGCTGCAATGACCTCCTGTTTTATCTCCTTTGTTTATTTATTTTACAGAGAATCTTAGAGTTTTACACCAACTTGTCTTGGTTTGTTTAAACTTACTTAAAGTCAACCTGATGTTAAAACTGTCTCTTTAGTCCTTTTAAATCACATGTTAGGGTTAGGGTTGTACTGTTCACTTAAAAAGCACTTACAACAATTCTGTTTGTTCTTATTTTATATCAAAGTTTAGACAGATTTACGTTGATCATCCAACTCACAGCAAATTCAACCATCATCACATGGTAGATATCACTCCATCCGCCAATCAATCTACCTGCTGTTAACAGCAGGGTTCAGATCACCACCAGAAAACATGACAGAGAGTAGTAGCATCTGTAGTAGTAATCAGTAGTTTGTTGGAACAGGATCATTAGTTAGTATGTTTGTTTCCAAGTAATGTTAGCTAGCTAGCATGGTGTTTGCTTGTGTTTCAATGATCCGATCAAAATGCTCCAAATGTTGTGTCCCACCTACATATTTGGTTTTTGTCAGAAATACGTCACCATACAGAAGTTATATCCTCTGAAAATGATGTTTCAAATGAAACTTTAACAGTTAGCTAATCTCGCTAACAGTTGACTGACATCACCAAAACTTATTGTCATGGGATTCTGTCGCAACCTCCTTGAATGGGAAAACAAAAAAAAAAAGAATAAAGGACACAGTCAGAAACTGCGCCGTTAGATGTTTATTTGCTTGCCCCCTGCCAGTCAGGTGCAGAAAATTTACAGTGGTAGTGAGGAAAATAATGGAAAAATAAAATACCAAAAACCCCAACGAAACCAATCACTATTTACAAATACACAAAAGACAGTTCCTCCACAACATCCATTGTTACCACCTTCGTAACCACCACTCTGCCACAAGTGGCCTCTTTATACCCTAAGCCCCTCCCACTGGGCATGAAGTTTTACGCCAAATTAACAGAAACAAATAATATGATTGCACTTCTTATGTGGATTTTACTCCCATCTACAGAGATCCATCATTAACTGTTAATTTAGCCATGACAGTCGTTCATAATTACACAAAACAAACTACATAGCAGTCATGTGACAATGTGACAAACTGCGTGGGGCTATAGCCTACCATAAAAAGGGCATAGTGGAATACCCAACGTAAAGCCACACAAGTGTGCGTCTTTGGCTGCATTACCGACTGTAAACCGTTGGGAGTGGAGGTGGAGATGTTATGCCTGCGCAAACAGGACCCAGACGCAGAGCAAATAAGTTAATAGAGATTCAATTCAAAACCAAGGAAACAAAAGGCACAACGTAGAAAAAGCAGGAAAAACTAAACTGTTCAACAAAAGTCAATCCAGGCAAGGAAAACATAATCCAACCAAAGATAAACAGAAGTGCAAACCACAGTAATCCGGGACTAACGACACAAGGAGGCAACCAGGGGGACGAACAAGGCGATGGACTGATGTGTAAACAGGTATCTAAACAGGGAGGTAAACAGATGATCCAACAAGAGACCAGACAGAGGCATGGAGCGTATGTAGGGGAGAGGCTGATTACAAAAGTGCAGACAGGTGAACAGCAAGACACAGGGGAAGATAAAAGAGGAGGGACAGGCAATCAGAAATGAAGGGAAACACAATGAAGGGACCAAAACCATGACCAGACAGAGGGAAAGCAGATAACCAAATAAACAGGAAAACAAAGGACATGCTAGGGAAGACAGACGGTAAAACACCAGGGAACAAGGAAAACCAAGAAAAAGAAACAGAACAAAAACCAAACAACCATAACAGTGGTGTCTGAAGCAAGTATTGCCTTGTTTGTGAATGAGTGAGGCTGTGTGTCTACAGCTGTGTTTCTATTATTCTTGGAAAAGCACAAAATCTAAATAGCACTACAAAAAACTGGTAATGAAAACACCTGTATTTCGAAAAAAAACCTCAAATATCGCAAACAAGTTTTTATGCGTTCATGAGGAGGTTTTTCAGATCTTTTGATATTGAAATATATTGCAATTTCACGTCACAGATCATCGCAATATTTTGACTGGTAAGTTAATGTGGCTCATCAACAAAAGTCAGCTACTTTATTCTCAGTCCTAACTGGCCGTCCTCCCTTCTACGAGCTTTGTATGAGCAAAAACCTCCAACAAACTCACAGAGAAACACAAGTGCATCTTGCAAAACTTGGAGCCTGCAGACGGCCCGTAACCATGTACAGAGGATGTTGACCATAATCAGCCAGGTTCGGTCAAGAAAGGAAGTGCACCATACAGCGTCTGCAGCTCTGACGTGTGTTTTTTAACTGTTGGTGAAAGACGCACGTTGTCCACAAGGAGGATGCACAGCAGGAGCAAGTTTCCTGTGCAATGTACACTATAGGCCAAAAGTTTGGACACACCTTCTAATTCAATGTTTTTTTCAGTGTTTTATTTTAATGACTATTTACATTGTAGATTTTCACTGAAGGCATCTAAACTATGAATGAACACGTGGAGTTATGTACTTAACTAAAAAACACATCTAAAATCTCATTTGTGTCGGGAAGGACCTCACGTCATTCTTGCAACTTGTTTTTACCTCTGCCACCTCCACAACTCTCACTGTCCTCAAGAAACGCAGGAGATGCATGATTCCTAAATTTGTGCATCTGGTGAGAACCAAGGCTTTAGGTGATGATACCAAAAGTAATAGCACCAACTCTTCTTCTATTTCTTGTGTTTTGTGTCCTAGCAGTTACCATAGCTGCACCAACATCCAGCTGCCACTTCAGTGTTAAAACCATGACAGTCTCTGTGTAAATCCAGGGTTTGGTAGAAACATGGCACTCTCTCCTGCTCCCTAATGGATATAATGGGTTAATTCTACGGTGATGGAAACACAACCATTCTGTTTTTCATTAATGAAAACATGGTCAATAAGGTATTTCACGTTAGATTTCATTTCTTTTTTTGTGTCACTTTCATCATCGTTTTGTGATATTACTCAGCAATGAATGGAGTCTAATTTAAAATGTGGCAGAAACTAATCTCTGTTAACAAAAATGCAGAAATGTGAGCTGTGAACAACAAAGACAAAGATCACAGACGTGTTTACCAAGAGCGGCGCTTCATGTTGAGATGAAAGAAAAAAACAAAAAAGCAGTTAAAGAGACTTCAGTGGAGGTCAGAAACACTCAGAGTGGAAGTGATGACATCTATTAATGATGAAGGGCTGAGTGGACACACACACACGTTCTCTCTCACACACACACACACACACACACTGTAATAGAATATTCTATGCTGTTTCAGCCTCCATCACTAATATCTACTGTGGGTATGAAGTCATTATCATGATGTCACCTCTCAGACTGTTCCATTGCAGACAACATGATCTCAGTCATACGTGTCCACATTCTACATACGAGGAGGAGGAGGTGGCGTAAGGTTGTTTCTCTTCACTGTGATTACACAAATTTAAATCACACACAGGAATCCACGGACTGTCTATAAAACATCGACCAGGTCTGAGCTCAAGCCGATCGGACTCTCACCTGTCTCCATGTGGTTAAACCTGGATCACAAACAAATCAAAGCATTGAACTGACTGTTGTCAATATAAACTCAACACTTCTTGTAATCAGTTCAAAGTAAAAGCCCTCTCTTGTGTTTTAGAAAGCCACTTAATGGGGACATATCATTTAAAATCCACTTTTTAAAGTCTTTTATATGTGATATTTGGTATTTGTCTGCCTCCAAGTCACTGACTGTGAGATTTTAAAACCATCTCATTGTTGCATGAGCTGCTTGAAGAGAAACACCTGTGGTAAAACAAGCCGTTCTGGATTCTGATATATTGTGATGCAACAATATATCAGACAGCATCTGACAGGGTCTGACAGATGCTGCATTAGCCAATCCCTGCACAGTAGCCCACGTGGTCTCCCAAAATGTTGGAAGCGTAGGATCCACCTTCTTGGATTTCTCTACTCCATGAGAAGTTTGATGGCGACATGAGTGCAGCCAAAACTGTGTTTGAGTTGTAAAAACCACACATTTCATTACACAGGCTGCAGCCTCACAGCGCAGTGGATTTATCTCATTTTCGATTTCTCGTGACGTGACAGCCTCATCACGTCCACCAATCACACAATAAAATCACCTTGTTTTTTTTTATTTGAGTCAAAAAAAATTTGTTCCAGGTTAATATGTTTTATTTCTGCGTATATGTCAACCATTGGCGGACGTCAGAAATCTCTGATTGCTCTTGTTAGCAGTGATTTAGCCTATGAGGAAGTGTACAGTGCAGGAATTCATAGTTTCATAAATCCATTATCTGATCAATGACACTCACAAGGCCTGCTGCTATTAATCACTATGCTGCATCAACACAAATCATGTTAAACTTACTTATTATGAAATGTTTGTCACAGAGCTGGGAGTCCAGTCAGCTGTCCACATGGCTCACACCCACTTGTCAGATCTTTCTTTGTTCACCGGGAACCGATAAAAGTGAACATCCAACCTTGTTTTCTGTCTGCTTTTGCTACCATACACACAACAATGAAAAACCATTGCTGCAAAATTTGTTGATCGGATCTGTAATACCAATTTCACTCTAATCAGTGCATGTTATGTCGTCCATGTTTGCCGTCCAATATGTCTGCCAAAGCAAAATTCACGTGACGTCACTTGCACATTATGTATACATGGAGCAGAGGTGGAGAAACCACACCACAACAAAATGAGCTAGCTGAAAAAATGTTTTCAACATGAGCATTGGCAGGATGTCGACCACGGCTGGTGTCATTTTCATGTGTGCACTGTGAAATATGAGGGCATGGTGGCAGGATAGAAAAAAAGTACACGATAGCAGATTTTATAATGGGAGTCTATGGGAGCTGGAGGAGGTCTTTTCTTGACATTTGGTCTGCTGGAGCTGTCCCTGTATGTCCTATCACAATGAGACAACCACTGGGTAACATAAAACAAGTATAGCCACACACCTGTTGCTTGTTTTGCCTGTAGGTTGAAAATTGTGAGAGTTATCACAGGTTACAGACCAAAGTTTGAGGCTGAATTTTCAGCGGAGGTGTGAGATCCCCACTGTTTACCTCCTGTTTTCTTTCTATACAGTTTGGGATCATGATGTCACATCACAAAGCATTTTAGGATTTACGGCCCACGCATCAATGGCCACATTCGTTCCAATAGATTTCTGCACCTTTTAGCGCACAAACTTTCTGGTCATGTTGTTATATTTTATCAACAATGGGACACCGGTGATGCGTGGTGGGATGTGACAGTAAGTCTTATCACTGGTCTGGGAGAAGTGAATCAGTTAATCATGTTCTTATCCCACTGTTCAGGTCAGGGCTAAAACACCTGTCAATCCCTCTGTTTTGGTTGTAACGGCCATACGAGCAATGTTGTCATGTCCGGGGCTGTGGTAGGCAACATTAATCTATTACATAAATATGAAAAAACAATGTTTCCAAACAGACCAATGCTTCCCTTGCACTGCAACAGATTTGTAATTTTCAGAAACAGTGCTACAGGTTTGGATGCATCAGCTGTTTGCCGAGCATTCACAGAAATCATGAAGAAAACAACAGTGATCACTCGCATTTAGTCTCCATCTGTTCCACCTATTTAAATGATGCCCCACTTTTTTAAATGGTGTCCTGAAAAAAAGGGGTGTTACAATATTAATACTATGTGTGTCACATACACATTTTTCGCTCCTGACGTTATTCGGCTGTTTACCATTGCAGGCCACAAACATTGGTGGATGTGTCCCATAATCCACCTGGTGTGAGGTATTTTCCCGAACTCTACTAACATGAATGGGGGGAAAATTGTGCAGTTTTTTGCGATTTTCATGAACACCGTGCATCCAACCTCTGAAAATTCATAGCACACCAATCTCGACTGAGCCACACATTTAGATGCATTTTCTTGTCGGTGACATCCCAATGCTATGGACTAACATTCACAGTGAAACACATCTCTATATTAAGAATAAAGGCAAGGAATAATAGACAGTGTCACCAATGCATTTACATTGGCACACTAAATAAGTTTGCTCCAGGTCATTCCCAAATAAATCAGTTTAACCCTCATGTTAAATAACCGTGTTGCCTCCTGTGAAGAAATGGCGGTCTAGCAACCACTTTGTCCTCAGAGAAAATTATTTCTAAATGTAATCTCTTTGTGTGATGGCTTCATGTCGGTCTAGCTCTAAACTCAGGGATTTGTTAACCAGAAAAAAAAAAACAGTGACGGCCAACTTTTCTAAACGAGGGACTGGTCTAGAACGTCCTCACAAAGCCGGTCCCTCATAAACGCACAAACACAAACAAAGTGCCACCAGCCAACTCCAGAGAAACACAGTGGAACAGTTCTGTCTGCCGCTGTTTGAACGCAGCTCCGTCGGCAGAAGGTTCAGCTCTCAGTCTGTAGTCCAGTGGGCCTGCTGCCATCAAATTAATGAGACTTTATGGGCAACAGTCCCAGAGCCAAAGCACACACATACACACACACATTTATAAACACTTTGTCCACATTTGGCTGCTCTCATTGTGCATCTGTGTTGTATTGTTGTGTCGGTGTCTGTGCTGCTGATAAAACTACAGCTCGCTGATGCTGAAAACAACGTACTGCCTCTCTGAAGATGTCTGCAGCCGACCAATCACCGCACTTCTATCGTCCAGCACTTTGTGTATTCACACTCAGAATGTGACTGTGTTTACACCACAGTTCAAATTGTGTGACAGGTCACAGAGCCGCCTGATAGTGGGAGTCGGTGAATCGGGGCTCAGGGAAAAAAAAAAAAAACATATTTCAAGATTATTATAATGACATTTTACAGAAGAAAATTAGTCTCTATGCAGATGATGTGTTTTTATATTCATAAGATAGATAGATGTTACAGAACATTAACCATCTGATTTTAACACTCAGTTACATTGTTTGTTTTGTCTCTGTTGTCATTGCCTTTTTAATTGTTTCATGCCTCTTTGTAGTTGTTGTACAGTTCATTGTAGTCAGTTTGCTTCTACTTGTGGTTACTTTGTTGTGATTTTTGTCTTGTAGCCCCTTTGCAATTCTTTGAATTCATGTTGCGTCTCCTCATTGTCATTTTATTAATTAATTAAATTCTCCTAATATTTATGGTTGCTTTCCCATTGAAGGGTTAAACCACAGTTACATTCATTTTAAATACTAATGTAAAAAGTTATTCTTGTACCTCTTTGATGTGACCTGGCATTTCTTTGTAATTATTTTGTAGCTTATGTCTGCACAGTCACTTCATAGTCATGTGTGTCTTTGCTGTTTTTTGTAGCTTTGTTGTCATTTTGCATTTGTTTTTGCTGTTATTTTAGCCACTTTTATTTGATGTTGCTTTGTAGCTCCTTTGCATTATGTTGTAGTTATTCTGCAGATTTTTGTCGTTGTCATTTTTTTATTGTTAGTTGTGCTGAATATTTTTGTAGCCTCTTTGCAACTCTTTGAATTAACTTTCAGTCTCTTTGTCATTGTTTTCCAGGATTGTCCATGTTAGCACCACCCCCACCCCCCCCAACACCACCACCATCACCAAAACATCACTGCATAGCATGCACACACGCACACGCACACACACACACACACACACACACACACACACGCACACATACACGCACAGTCCTGCTGACTCAGCCTTGTTGTCATTTCTGTCCCATGTGGTTGCCATGGTGACTGCATCATGTTGTCAATAGGCGAGCCGAAACAGATCAATTAAATCCTCGTCTGTTCTGCTTAATTGATTGATTAGAAGCTCTAATGGACGTCATCCTTAACGAGCCATTAGCTAATTGGTTGGAGCTGCACTGACAGGACAGTGTGTGTGTGTGTGTGTGTGTGTGTGTGTGTGTGTGTGTGTGTGTGTGTGCCTCCTTCTCCTCCCATTTCTACAGATGATAATATTTTGCCAATCGATGAGCAGGATAAGAAATTACTAAATGAAAAGAGAGCCTGGTAGATGGCAACATCTCACTGACATCACAAACTTCATTTCCCATCATGCATATGTCACCAGAAACAGGAAAGCAATGGAATTAAGTAGGGAGTAATAAGGTTCTTGATTATTCCTGTCTGGGTCTGAGATAAGAGTAGTTGTATTACCTTTGGTATAATAATTTAGGTTGTAGATTAGTCCTGAATTTGGGTATTTTAGGTCTAAATTTAATTCAGATCAAAGTATTCAAAATAGAGATTGAGTGTTTATGTTGTAAATTAGTCCTGGATTAGTCCAGGATCAGGAAATCTACATTTAATATTAGTCTTGGATTAGATTATATTTTGCAGAGTGATAATAAATTAAAGTACATGGGTTTTAGAATAATTTTAAATTAAATTACTTCTGGAATAGTAAGCTCCAGATATTTTCCTAAGTATTTGATTCTTAAATTTGTTCCTAATTTCAGTATTTTAATCCCTTCTGGATTTTATCTTCGTCTTCGTCTTCTCCCGCTTAGCCGGAGGGTCCAGGTCGGGGGGGCAGCAGCCTGAGCAAAGAGGCCCAGACAGCCCTCTCCCCAGCCACTACCACCAGCCTCTCTGGGGGGATCCCGAGGCGTTACCAGGCTAGCCAAGAGATATAATCCCTCCAGCATGTTCTGGGCCCCAAGGTCTCCTTCTGGTTGGACATGCCTGAAACACCTCCCAAGGGAGGCGACGGCGGGGCATCCTTACCAGATGCCCAAACCACCTCAGCTGGCTCCAACCCCCACTGGGAACAGGTCTGACTTACTGCCGGCTACACGGACCAGACTTACACTCCTCCGGTACAGGGACTGAATGACCACTAACAAAGGGCCATCTACCCCATACTCCCAGAGTGCCCCCCACAGGGTGCACCTGCAGACACGGTTGTGGGCCTTCTCCAAATCCACAAAACACATGTGGACTGGATTGGAAAACTCCCATGCCCTTTTCAGCACCCTAGCAAGGGTAAAGAGCTGGTCCACAGTTCCACGTCCAGGACAAAAACCACATTGCTCCTCCTCAATCTGAGGTTCAATGATCGACCGAACCCTCTTTTCCAGTATCCTGGCGTAGACTTTCCCGCGGAGGCTGAGCAGTGTGATTCCCCTGTAATTGGAACACACCCTCTGGTCTGCCTTCTTAAAGATGGGAACCAAGACCCTGGTTTACCACTCCAAAGGCACTGCCCCCAATGACCACGCAATGTTGCAGAGGCTTGTCAACCTTGACAGCCCTGCAACATCCAGAGCCTTGAGATACCCAGGGCAGATCTCATCAACCCCCGGAGCTCCGCCACCGTGGAGTTGCTTCACCACCTCGGCGTCTTCTGCCACAGAAATTGGTCCATCCATCCCCACGCCTCTCAGCTTTGTTTCCTCCATGGAATACATGTTGTTGGGATTAAGGAGCTCCTCAAAGTATTCTTTCCACTACCCGACAATGTCCTCAGTTGAAATCAACAGCTCCCCGCCCCTAAGTGCCGAACGGTTTGCCAGAACCTTTTTGGAGCCAATCAATAGTCTTGCTTCATAGCCTCACTGAACTCCTCCCACGCCCGAGTTTTTGCCTTGGCGACTGCCAGGGCTGTGCACCACCTGGCCTGCTAGTACCAGTCAGCTGCTTCCGGAGACCAACAGGCCAGCCACGCCCTGTAGGCCTCCTTCTTCAGCCTGACGGCCATGATTACCACCATGACTGGCACCAGCTACCCTGCAGCCACAACTTGCAACAGCTGCCTCGATGGCAGAGCAGAACAAGGCCCATTCGGACTTGATGTCCCCCACTGCCCCCAGGATGCACTCGAAGCTCTGCTGGAGGTGCGAGCTGAAAATCATCTTGACAGGCTCTTCCGCCAGGCATTCCCAGCAGACCCTCACAACTTGTTTAGGTCTACCAGGACTACGTGGCGTCTTCCCCTGCCATCTGATCCAACTCACAACCAGGTGGTGGTAAGTTGAATGCTCTGCTCCTCTCTTCACCCGAGTGTCCAAAACATACAGCCGTAAGTCTGACGATATGTCTATAAAGTCAATCATTGACCGGCGACCTAGTGTATCCTGGTGCCAAGTGCACCGGTGGACATCCTTATGTTCGAACATGGTGTTAGTTATGGCCAAACTGCGACTAGCCCAAAAGTCCAATAACCTAACACTGCTCGGGTTCAGATCAGACAGGCCGTTCCTCCCAACCACCCCCATCCAGGTCATGCTGTCGTTGCCCACGTGAGTGTTGAAGTCCCTCAGTAGGACAATAGAGTCCCCTTTCGGGGCACTTTACAGTATCCGTCCCAAGGACTCCAAAAAGGGCGGTTAATCTGAACTGCTGTTCGGTGCATACACTCAGACAACCATCAGAACAAATTCCCCAACCTGAAGGCACAGGGAAGCAACCCTTTCGTCCACCGGGGTAAACTCCAACACACGGGTAGAGAGCCTGGGGGGTATCAAGAAGTCCACCCCAGCCCTCCACCTCTCACCCAGAGCAACTCCAGCGAAGGAGAGTGTCCAACCCCTCTCAAGGACTAGGGATCCGGAGCCGACGCTATGTGTCGAGGTGAGGCCGACTATATCTAGCTGGAACCCCTCAACCTCTTCCACAAGCTCCTGCTCCTTCCCCGACAGAGAGGTAACGTTCCATGTCCCAAAAGCCAGTTTCTATAGCTGAGGATCGGACCGCCAAGGGTCCTGCCTTGGACTGCTGCCCGATCCACAAAGCACTGGACCCCGATGGCTCCTCCTGCGGGTGGTGGGCCTACTGGACAACGAGCCCATGTAACCGGTTCGGGCTGGGCCTGGCCGGGCCCCATGGGCAAAGGCCCGGCCACCAGGTGCTCGCCAACAGGCCCCAACCCCAGGCCTGGCTCCAGGGCGGAGCCCGGGTAACCCTTTGGACCGAGTACAAACTCTGGTTCTTCACGCTCATGAGGGTCTTCCGAACCATTCTTTGTCTGACCCTTCACTGAAGACCAATGTGCCATGGGAGACCCTACCAGGGCCAAAAAGCCCCCGACAGCATAGCTCCTAAGGTCATTAGGGCACTCAAACTCCTCATCCACAATAAGGTGACGGTTCACGGAGTAGCTCTGGATTTTATCCTTAAATTAAATCCAGATTAGAGGAAGCACAACTCAGGTCTAATCCCAAGTTAAAGTGTCTGTGGTGTGAATTAGTTCTGAGTATTAGATTCCTGAATCAGAGTAAATCCTAGGTTAATCCAGGAATAGAAGATCTTGGTCTAACATTAGTCCCGGATTTGTCATATTTCAGATCTAGAATAGTCTTGGATTAATTAATAACTTGTATATTCAAATTGAAGTGACCTACTCTGGCCTATTAGCTTACCTTTTGAATAAATTTCTTCTGGATTTCAGCTAATTTATTCCAGAATAATTCTGTAGTATTTGCGTAAATTATTTCTGACACTGAAGACTTTAATCCCAGTATTTTATTCTTAGATTAAACCCAGGTTAGAATGGTAAATAGAGTACATTTGTATAGATCAAACCCATGACCTTATGATTTACAGGCGACCCACTTTACCACCTGTGCCACAGCCACCCCTGGTCTATCAAAGATAAACTCCAGATTAGAAGGTTAAAATCTGGATTTGGACCTGGGTTAGCACTGGGGACTGCTCCTTGATCAAAGGAGGTATATGTGGAACAATTCTGGATTAAATGTTCTTATATTTTCTTATTTATAATTGGAACATTGTTGTTCATGATTAACTCTAGTTTGGAGTTTTAAATCACAGATTAGTCCTGATCAGATTTTTAAATCACAGACTAGTCCAGATCAGATTTCTCAGACTGTGAAAGCTACAATACAATCAATTAACATAGATTGATTGTTTTAAATAAAACTTGTTTACACTTACATTATGGAGCTATAAAAGTAATGACACCCTGCCCTCCCAGGGATAAGTCTGCACCTGTACTTCGCCCAGTGGTGATCTCACAAACAGGGATGTGTGTGAGTTTTGGTCTTGTCTACTCTCTTGAGAACAGACTGTTATTTTGATTCACTGCTCTATGGCGACTGTTGCCAGTTTCCATTATAGACACCATCTGAAAACACACTGGTCCAATTGGACATGTCTATCAGTTGGAAACCAGTTCAATTATCTGTACACTCTTGGGACACTTCACAGGAAGAGTTCTGGTTAGTGTCAAATCTCTGGATGGCTAGTGTCCCTCATCTTAGCTCCTTTGACCTAAATATCTGTAATGAACAATACATCTTGGTGTGGTCTATTCTCTGGAGAGCGCATGTTATTTTGTTTTAAGAAGCTCAGAGAATAGTCAGTTCCACTGGGACGACTTGCCGTCTGTTTCACCCAAATAAGAATCTAAAAATGTAAATAAGAAATCAAAAGTCATTTTCTGGTAATAATTAAAAATTACATTCTTTTCGCAGCTTCCCACAGTTCTGTGTTCGGTCTAATTGCTGGAGAGTAATGGATAATTTTGTCCTGAGGGATTATGAGTATTTTTTACAACATTCAGAGCCTCATTAACTGGAGCTCAGAGGGAGAGAAGGTTTGGTACAGACTAGTCCCTGGACAGCTCTCTTTTCACTCCTCTGTTTCCAAAGCTACTGAACACTGACAAGATGCCTCATAATTGTCTGAGGAAAAATGTAACTTTTATAAACAATGTTTACATATCGAAATATAAATTTTGGACTTGAGTCCTCACCGTAGCTCTTTAAGTGCTTTAGAACTACCAAACTTAGTCTGTGGTTACACGCCACAATGGACTAATGACACATTTCCACTACATCGTATCAGCTTGACTCGACTCGGTTGTTCTAGTTTTCCATTACAAAAAAGTAACAGGTACTGTCTTTCTAGTACCTGCGCTCATGCAGAACCAAAAAAGGGACTGACCAGGTAAGAGCAGGTACTAAAATGTGATTGGTTGGAATCATCGTGGGACGTCATTGCAGCACGGCATGCAAATAGTAGTATCTGCAGCTGACAGTCTGCACAGTGATAGTCAGGAGTAACAAGTTTCTGCAATGTGGGAAAAAAACATGACAAAGATCCAAAGTACAATAACAGGCTTTAGTGCAAATTTAAAATTATATTAAAAACATCACCAGGATCCTGAGCTCTCCAGTTGGTGGAACAGCTGACGGAGGTTGTAGCAGGATCTCACATCTCTGAAAACCTCAGAGCAAGTTTTTAAACTTCCACTCAGTTTGGTTTTCATTAATAAAAAGTACCTGGGACTTGTTACCTGGTACCACTTTTCAAGTACCTGCTCTCATGGGGTTCCAAAAAAGGACTGGTCAGGTACTGCTGGTAGTAAATTCTTGTTGGTTGAAATCGTCCCTGCGTCATTGCATCATCACTGCGAGGCACATACATTTTTGTACATCCAACTTGATGAATTAACAACAAATTAAGTTAAAACAATTTCTCACCTGAATAAACTGCTTCAAACTGCTTTCTGTGACACCACAACAGTTATTTTGAAGATTACTGAAGATCAACTTTCTCCTCCTTCATCTGACGACCAGCTACATAGCCGAGTCGAGTAGAGTAGGTAATGTAGTGTAAATGTGCCATAGGAGTTTATAAAACAGGAACCTGGTCCATGAGATGTTCAGGTTCCCTTCATCAGGAACTCGGATGTGAATTCTCTCCACAAAGTGAGAAGATGCAGAAGAAGTGAACAGAGAGAAACCACAGCAGCAGTTTCTTAATCAGACATAAAGTTTGAAAAAGTTGAATCCTCCCGACAAACCGAGGGAAACCACAGATAACTATATCCATAAGAGAGTTAGTGTTATCTGTCTGAAGACTCTATCTACTCCTTGCTTTTTCTCTTGGCTCATTCTAAACTGAGCCATGGCGGCCATCATTTATTAATCACTTGCTGTCTGTCAATGAGTTTCTCAATGGTCCAAAACCTGAAACAAACCCATGAAAAACTCCTTATTTTTTAGTTTATTGTGAGAAGAAAAGATTTTACTGGTGAAGAAACAGTCGGGATCGGCTCAAACTCAATGTACATTAATTTATTTTTAAATAAACTGTTATGAATAGCTAACAATTCACCTGCAACTAAGCTATTAACTGTTTACCAGACAATTTTAACTGTTTATCCAGATTGTGAGCTAGCAATATAACCTGGTGGTTGTTGTAACTGTTAGCTATATGTAAGCTGGCAGTTTTAGTCGGTGTTCTGGCCTCTGTCAGTCTGCCCAAGGGCAGCTGTGGCTAGCTTAGCTTACCACCATGGTATGACTGGGTGTGAATGAATAATGTTCTTTGTGAGCGCTTTGAGTCTGGACTTCCAGAAAAAAGTCTTATATAAACCCAAACCAGAACATTACACCAGATGCCCCTAGTTATATTATGGGTAGTTTTAACTACTGCAAACTCGGGAAGTCACTCACAAACTTTTATGGATATGTTACCTGTCTCACGAGGAATATGAGGTGTTTGGACCTTTGTTACGGTTCCATAAAAGGTGCATGTACATCCTTTCAGCGGCTACGCTAGGAACTTCTGACCACAGTGTGGTTTTTTTGTGTCCGGTCTACAAACCGATCCTGAAGGATACACAACCCGAGCGGAGGTTGGTTCCGTTCTGGTCGGTGTAACGCCCTCTGGACTGCTTCTGTTGCACAGACTGGGATTTATTTATGGGTACTTGCACAGACTGGGACAATCTCACTGATACTGTCACATCATGTATTAATTGAGGATTTGATCATTCCTCGGAAATTAATTCGTATCTTCCCAAACAACAAGCAATGGGTGTCAAAATTGGTTAAAAATATTATTAACCTAAGAAACATCAGTTTTAAAAAGGGGGATGTTTCCTGCAGCAGGGAACTACAAAACGAAGTTAAGCGTGGACCTAAACTTGCTAAAATCAAATATAAAAATAAAGTGCAAACCCTGATAAATTCAGGTAACTCCAGACCTGCATGGGAAGGTGTAAAATCAATCATGGGCATGCAGTTAAGTAAAAGTCCTATTTCCCTTGCTGGCATGTCTGATCCCGAGCTTGCTTGTGATGTGAATCGTTTTTATAATTGTTTTAACACTTGCGATTTTAGTAATGAGCTGTTCGTGTACAGAGATGCTCCCTCTGCCCTGATGGATGTATCCATAGACATTAGTCAGGGCACAGTTTGCAGACTTTTTAAAGGGGTGAAAGAGGAAAAGTCCTGGTCCAGACAACATCGGGGGCAGACTTCTGAAGAACTGTGCAGAGCAGCTGGCTGGCATCTTCACCTTTATCTTCAGACTATCTCTCCAGCTCTGCAGGGTCCCCCGTCTTTGGAAAGATTCCCTTATTGTCCCGGTGCCCAAGATTAGAGCACCGAAGATCCAAAAGGACTTTCGGCCAGTGGCTCTCGCGTCTCTCATTACGAAGACATTTGAAGACATTATAAAGGTGGAGATCTTGGGCACAACCCAGAGCAGCTTGGACCACCTACAGTTTGCTTATAGAGCAGGCAAGGGTATTGATGATGCCGTCAACACCCTTCTTAACCTGGTACTAGGTCATCTTGAGGGGGCACATAATTTTGCAAGTCTGCTTTTTGTTGAGTTTTCTTCTGCTTTTAACTGTATTCAACTGCACATTTTAGCTCGGCGCTTGTCCAGTGTACACAATCTTGACCAGGGCTTAGTACAGTGGCTTGTGGTTTTTTTAACTGACAGACCTCAAAGGGTGAGGGTGAATGGTATTTTTATCTGATGCACTTTTATCCTCTACCGGCTCCCCTCAAGGCTGTGTCCTTTCACCACTATTATTCATTTCATACACAAACAAGTGTCGAAGTCAGCATGCTGATAGACACATCGTCAAATTTGCTGATGATTCAGTGATTGTGTCGCTACTTAACAAAGACAGCAATCACAGTCCAGTGGTGAATGATTTTATTGATTGGTGTGGGATCTCATTTTTAAAGATCAACTTTTTTAAAACCAAAGAAATGGTTATCGACTTTAGGAAGAAGCCTCCACCAAATTCCCCTGTTTTTATTCATGGCCAAGCAGTTGAAACAGTAAATAAGTGTAAATATTTGGGTCCCGTCATTGACAACAGTCTGACATTTGAGGCCAGTACTGATGCAATCCATGCAAAAGCCCACCAGCGCATGTATTTTTATCGTAAATTAAGAGGTTTTAACGTAGACACTTCTTATATGAGCATGTTCTTGTTTAATTGAGTCTGTTTTAACCTTCTCTTTTGTTTGCTGGGTCGGGTCCGTCACTGTCAAGGATGAAAAGTGGCTTGATAGTATAATGAGGATGTGCAGTAAAATTGCAGGGACAAATTTTGAAGAGCTCTCTGTCCTGTACAGAGCCAGGGCAACCAGGAGAGCACAGAGCATCCTGACCGACTCTAGCCATCCGCTGGCCTGCCAGTACAAGTTACTGCCTTCTGGTCGCAGGTATTTAGCGGCAAAGGTCAGAACTAACAGGTACAAAAATTCATTCGTACCAACAGTAACCGGCCTTGTAAATGATATGATGCAATGACTGGTCCTTGAAACACTGGTGCATTGTATTTATTTTTGTGTTATTGTGTGTATGTGTATGGTGTGTTTTGCATCACTGTGATGTTGTTTCTCCTGCTGGCTGCACAACAAATTGCCCCCATGGGGGATAATAAAGTTTTCTAAGTATTATTATTATTATGCTAACAATTTCAAATCCATGCTAAAAACTACCAATTTAAGCTATTATCTATACTTTTAGCTAACAATCTCCAACTGTTACCCACACTTTCAGTTTCAAGCAGTTTCAACTGTTAGCTGTTGTAACTTTTAACTGTTACAGCTATAAGCCATACATTTGGTTAACATCTTTCAACGGTTAGTCACACTTTCAGTTAGCAGGTCAAGGGTTGGCTGTTGTAACGTTTTGCCATACTTTTAACTAGTACTTGCACTTATTAGCATTTACAGTTTCCGACTGTTTCCTGATTTGATGTAGATGTTTCACCTGTTTATTAATTCATAGTAAACAAGTAAATTTCTTGAGCCACATTTTAACTAGCCATTTATTCACTCCTACTATTTATCATAATTAATTACTTTTGGTTATTTCTTTCGACTGATAAGAAGAAGAAGAAGAAGAAGAAGAAGAAGAAGAAGGAGCTGCTGCAATGAAGAGACAAACAGCCCAGAGAGCTTCAGCTCTGCTCATGAAGTTCATCATCAGGTTGGAAAATAAGAATCGAGCCACGAGCAACATTTACTGCTGATTCTAGTTAAATCTGCTTCTAAATGTTGGACCTAATTAAAGCTGCCGGGGGAGAAAATATTCCCATCGTTCGTATAATTAATATGACCTGCTGACATCAGAAACTCTGAGGATGAAGCAATCGTGTTCTGAAGCTCTGTGGCATTCCTGATTCTGACCAGCAGAGCAGTGACCTCCATCGTTAATGCTTAATGATCCAATGTGATCAATAACTTTCATATGATTAGTGACATCAAACGATGAACCAGGAGCTTCACTCTCCTCCTCCGACAGACCAACTACCCACACTCATTAGCAGACTGACGCAGAAGCTAATACATGGAGATTAAAGCTAACAGACTGAGACTAAAGCTAACAGACTAAGATTATAGCTAACAGACTGACGCTGAAGCTAACACACTGAGATTAAAGCTAACATACTGACTCTGAAGCTAACACACTGAGATTACAGCTAACAGACTGACCCTGAAGCTAACACACTGAGATTAAAGCTAACACACTGACTCTGAAGCTAACACACTGAGATTAAAGCTAACACACTGACTCTGAAGCTAACACACTGAGATTACAGCTAACAGACTGAGAATAAAGCTAACAGACTGACAGTGAAGCTAACAGACTGACCCTGAAGCTAACACACTGAGATTACAGCTAACAGACTGATGCTGAAGATAACACACTGAGAGTAAAGCTAA
>OOFC01044475.1:0-14298 GCA_900323345.1 Pseudochromis fuscus | reverse complement strand
TCACAAAATATTATTGCACACTCTCAGTCTGAATGTTTGGGAAATAAAGTCTTAGGAATAAATTGTGCAGAAAATCCCACTCACCATAGACAGAGACTTTGATGTTATGACTCAAGGTGTCTTCACTATGACAATGATACACACCTGAGTCATTCCTGAGGGTGTTTTGGAAGATCAGGTAGGATATCCCTTCAAGCTGTTTTACCATTTGCCATTCAGTTTTAATGTGACTGTTACTGCTGACATCCACAGGGAACGCAGTCGTGTCTCCAAGTCTATACCAGGTGACTGTTGGAGGTGGATTTTCACAGAAAGTAACTGTGCAGTTAATCCTCAGCTCTTGTCCAAGTGTGGCTTTATGAACTGTGTTGCGGCGTACATATATTTCCACAAAACACTCCTCACCTGCAGAAACAAAAGGACAACAAACACATACAGAAGACACATGTGAAATAACTATTAAATTATTCATATTTTCAATAACACAGAAAGAGCTACATGGAATTTTAATGCTGCAGCTGTGTCCACAAAATGAAAAATGTAGGTCCTTATACCACCTGTGTGATCTTTGTGGTTTAACTTTTGTGGTACAAATGCTAATGTAAACGTGTGTACGTCGATATTACTGCATGTTTGAGTCTGGTAGTTTTGAATATAGGAAGTAACATTTGGGTGTTTTCAAAATGTCCTTTTACAAAGTCATCACCGTTTGATTTTACGTTAGTTTCCTCCCCTTATATGTTGTATAAGAGGAACAGTATTCATTACATTTCATAACGATCCAATAGGGCTGCAAATTATGGACTCAAATTTACAATATTGAATCAAATAATCACTTTACGACTTCACATTTTGTTACTTATGTCGAACACTCACTTAGGGACAACAAGTAGATACATTGTTATCTGATCATCAAGGCACAGAGTGAGCACACATCTGTTCAGACTGAGACACAGTCATTTAAAAGGAATAATATAAACTTACCATCAGCATTCAGAGTGAGGACGAGCACCAGGAGCATCAGCACATGAAGGAGTGTGTGGCAGGGGTAAAAATTCATGGTGGGCTCTTCAGGAACCAGCTTCTCTAAAGCCCCTGCTTGTGTGACTGCTCTGCACGTCACAGTGTTTCATACGTGGTTCATTTGACTTCCTGCTTTTGATTACAGTGGTCTCGGGTGGACAAACTTGTTGCAAAGTTCACAGATCTGCAACTTTGGGGGTTTTTGAGAAGACACTTTCATGATTGTTTCACAGGAAAAACAGCACGAGACAGAGTCAGCGTCAAATAATCTTAATTGAAATCGATACACCTTCTGGTATTTGATTGCACAACATGATTAATATTACAGTCTGTATTTCCCAAAGAATCACAAAACACTTACAAAAGCTTGCTAGTCATTCATATTGTCAGAAAATGAGTTGATACAGACGTGAGAAACCAGTAAATTCAAGTCGTGGATGTGCACAGCATCACAGTTTTAACGTACAGAGAGTGCATTCAAACATTCAACAGCACAAATCACAAAAATACAGTAAGACAGGGCCTGTCTTTTATATTGTAGGAAGACTTTGTTGCATGAGTTCAACTCTTTTTTCCACGTCTGTCTTCAAAGATAAGGCTGCTTAACAACTTAATGTCAGCAAATACAATCAAAATACAGTTTTATAATCTTAAAGAAAGCTCAGTACTTTCCTGAATCTGTAGTTTTAAGCAGATGTTTCTCAAAGGAGCAAATAAGTACATTTGTTGGGGACTATTTTCAGTAGTGGATTAATACACATTTAACTCAACATGAACTTAAATGCTCATTTTAACAAAGGGATGTATCCCCGAGCAACTGTGTGGCCTATTTTTGTAATGGTTTTGTAGCAACACTGGAGTTTTGTGGATATTTACATAGACAGAGAGTCAGTTATTAATTATTTTTTCTTTTTTTGGGATTTCTTGATGATTAAAAATAGAGATTGTCTCTCGTTGTATCTTTCAACATGTAAAATGCTTTGTGAAAGATTTTCATCTTGCAAGCTAGCTCTAGTAAATTTTAAAACACAATATTTTAGGATACAAAGTTAACTAATCTTGTCTTTTACGGTAAGCCGCCATGTGAACAACAATTGTAGCCTTTTTCCTTCTTAGCCAACGTTAGCAACAAAGAAAATGCTGCTCGGTATTATTTTTGCTAATTTCCTCCCTATTCCTTTTTTTTGCGAATGTTAAAAACTTGACCTGTGTGGCCTGTGTTGGTGTGTAGACAACATGGACTATAAGCAGAAATGGACGAAGCAACCAGAGCTAAAAAATGAAGCGATTGTGGAAGCGCAAAATAAAGTATAATACCACTGAGGGCCACTAGAGGCTGGCTCCAAAAACTCAGTTGACTTCAGTTCAAAAATCCTTATCAGTCAATACATTTTCCCTAAAAGCAAGTCTTCTTATCGGTGATCTGATTTTCCATCGAGTAAAATCATAATTAAACAAGTATTAGGCTTCAAAACGAAGGAGATTTAGGTTTCCACTGAGCACAGACCTGAACTCAAGTCTCATACACATCGGGCAGTGTCCTCAGATTCACTCATTAAACCCTGCAAATCCAAATATGGTCATTTCTGGCTCCAAGCAACTAGCATGGTGTCATTCAAATGTCAAACTCCTTGCATTAAAATACAAATCCACAAACCAACAGGTGATGTCACATTAGTCCATCCTACAGTCTATATTAGAGACAGTCATTGTCCTGTTGCACCTGTTGACTGGGATAACTTGCATCTTCATTACTGGTTGCGGTTTATTTGATCGGTGCATCTGTGATTCTAACATTTTCAGTTTGATTTCAGCCAAGTGAAATATGTGTTTATGAGTCCGTACAGTTTTCCAGTGTTGTTGACGGTAGGAACCATTTTTCATGCCCTGCACTGAAGTGAAGATCTGTTGCAGCCTCTTTGGAGTAACCCCACTCTGTCTGATGACTCCCAGTGTATGTTCAACATGAGAAGAGGTCTAATCAGCCATGGGGGAAACACCTGTGCAGGTGTACAGGGCCTTTGAGGTATTGATGATAAAGATACTAATTGTACCATCTATGTTATTGGACTCATCTTCGTGGTCTCATAAAAGAGCAGTTTTTTAAACAATGTCAAAGAAATGATGACTTTTCTGTATCCACACTGTCATTGGTCTTCTAGTGTGACTTTGTCTTGCAGTTTTGTTTTTTTTATCCCACTCGTATAGCCGCGTACTCTGATGTCTCCTCCACCGGCCTCCGTGGTCGAGCAGCAGCCCTCGGTGGCTGGTTATGGTTCAGAGCAACATACACAATGGAGTTACCCTCCTCCTCCCTCTGTCTCTGTCTGTCCTCCTTCGTCTGCCCCTGAAGATGTCCACTATCTTGTGAGAACTCGTTGGACTGCCTCAACGGCGTCTTCCTCCTGGTCGATCTGCGAGATGGTGGCACAGGCGGGATTTCTCTTGGCGAGGGCGGCAGGCTCATGTGTGGGAAGGGCTGCTCCACCATGGGGATCGCCATGTACTGCAAACACCCAGAAAACACATTTTGGATTTGATTTCTTGAAGAAATAAAAAAGGGATGAGGTGGATATGTGATGGGAAGATGTTCTGGTCTCACCTGGTTTTCAGTTTGTGGCTCTTTCTTTGGTTTCCCTGAAAGATGTTTAGACAGTTTACTGAAGTTAGCTCCTGTATAGTATATTTATTATACTCATGTGTGTCAAATCATGGGGAGGAACCCTTTACCTTTACAGCCTCGCATCGATAGGATGGATATAATAATCACTACGAAGACGAACGTGACGATCCCAGCAGCACAGTACACATACAGCCATAAGGGATCTTGTGGTTCAGCAGCAGGATTTCTACTGTCTGCAAACGAAACAGGAAGTTTAACTCAATATGAATGTAATATAAGCTGCAACAATAACACAGAGGTTTTAGGATTCAGAAAAAAAAAATTCTTACTTGTGTCATTTTTATTTGTATCATTGGTATTTTTCTCACCATCACCTGTAAAGCAATATAGACATGCTGACTTATATTTGACCATATCCTACATGCTGAGCCCATGAGACGTCGGAGCATTTCAGCGCCCCATTTTTCTGATTGGTCGAAGTGCTCTGACATCACATGGGCTCATTTTATAATGGCAGCCTCCATGAAACTGTCCAGGAGAGGGGAGTTGTTAGTTTATGTCATAATCTTGATCATGAATTTTCTGTTCCTTTTAGTCCAAATGATGCAATGATAGCATATGTTATGCAATGCTTGTTGTCAATTAATTTAGTTTCATAAGTCAATATTAAAATATCAAACACTTACCACAGACAGAAACGTTGATGTTATGACTCACGGTGTCTTCACTATGACAATGATACACACCTGAGTCATTCCTGAGGGTGTTTTGGAAGATCAGGTAGGATATCCCTTCAAGCTGTTTTACAATTTGCCATTCTGTTTTAATGTGACTGTTACTGCTGACATCCACAGGGACCACAGTTGTGTCTTCAAGTTTATACCAGGTGACTGTTGGAGGTGGATTTTCACAAAAAGCAACTGTGCAGTTAATCCTCAGCTCTTGTCCAAATGTGGCTTCATAAACTGTGTTGCGGCGTGCATATATTTCCACAAAACACTCCTCACCTGCAGAAACAAAAGGACAGCAAACGCATAGAGAAGACACGTGTAAAATTAACAATTAAATAAATTAACCAGTTGAATTTTATTGCACTCAATGATAAAAGTATATTACAGTAAAATTTATGTCTATGGTTTCTTTCCTAATATGAAATCAGACGTCAACTAAAAGTGATGCTTGACTGATTACAGGAAAAACGAAAGCACAAAAACTAATTAAACACACCGAAAAAATCACAATTTGACATTTCAGTTTGTGATGAGTGGAAACAAGATTTGCATGAGGTCCAGCAGTGAAGGAACTGTGACTGAACTCCACCTGAAACAAACTGTCTCAGGGGAAAATTTCACCTTTTACCAACAGATGTTCCACTGTTGTGAGATGTTAAGTTAATCCTTCACCCTGAAAACAGCAGCGGATAAAAGGGCTGAGAAAAACTCGAAATTTAAACAGCTCTGTCTCCATGACAACTGGGTTTGTTTCAAAAGAAAGTAAATATTTCCTTTACAGAAAATTAGATATGATCTTAGCCCCAGAGGATGATAATAAAATAAAAATTCAGGCTTGAAAAGGGTTAATTGAAAGAGTTTAAATTATGCTACCGTCAAAGACAAAGACAAGACACAAATGTAAAGCTAACAACAAAAGTGAACATCACTGAATACTTTGAAATTAGAGATGCATTAATCCTATTTTTTTTTAAATATAAGAAGTTTGATTGTATGTGTAATTAAAAACAGACAAATACAGATCCTGAAATTCAAACTCAGTGCAACAAGTTCATTCTACATCTGTAAGATTAGTTTTCCTTCTTTCTTTTTTCTATTACTTTATTATTATTATTATTAGTAGTAGTAGTACTAGTAGTAGTACTAGTAGTAGTAGTATTATCTGATGACAGAATGAATCCTCTTGGGCACAGATGAGCCCATACACCAGTCTTTCACAAATATTTCTTCTTCTTCTTTCTTGCGCAGGTTGTATTGCTCTACCTGCCACTTCAAACATACTCTACAGGTTTTATTATATTTAAGTCAAAGGGCGCACATCACAGTTTTTACTTTTTTCTTCTTTAAAAACATCTGTGTTGTGGTTGTCTCACTTTTTGTGAATGAGAATCATCTTTTCATTCACTTACATGTAAACAAACTGAAACATAGTGCTCTATATAAAGGTCACCTCTCCAGCACTCCACTCATGCAGCTTCATTTCATCACACTCCCACCTCCATGTTTCAGTCACTGTGGTGGTCCTGGGCAAGTTTACACACTCCAGTCAATCCACACTGATTTGTTTTGGTTTTGAATACTGTGCCATCCTTGTTCATTTAAGTTTCCTAAGTTTTTAATTTGTCATTATGCTTGTTTGTGTGTCTTTTTTCCAAAATGGCCACTTCTCCTTCTGTTATTGGCCATGCGGTTCTTCCTCTACCTTTCAACCACTGCTGCAGTTGTGTTTCTGCTGATATCCTGGCAACAGTCCATCTTTGTTAAGCCTTTGTTATGTTATACTGCTTTAAAACAACCTGTACTAAGATGTACAACTTTAATTACTGTATAAATTACGTGCGTCGCTGTTGTTGCCCTGAAGCCGCTAATATCTACTACCTGTTACACGTAAAGTCAAATAACCTTCACTTAACTTTAAAGTACTACAGGTATTGTAAGATGGCACACTATAGAGTCATTTAACATGTTCGTGATATTACACAGATGGATGTACACTTTTGTTGCTTATGTCGATGACACTGTGCTTAGTGGCTGTGAATGAGCTCACTGAAATACAGTGATTCCTCTTTTTTTGAATAATCACATCACTTGTATTTAATGTGAAAGGACATATCACAGAGGAGAAATTACAGAAAGTATTATCCTCTTGATCTAAGCCAACACAAACCACAAGGAGCATAAAGTAGGCGATTAATGATTAAGTTTAGCGGAAAATGGTTTTTGCGCCTTGTTTTTGAAAATATTTCTTTCTCTTTTGTTTTTGAAAAACCTCTAATTGTTTCCATCGAGCTCCCACACGCACAATAAAACATCCTCCAGTTGTGGAAGAAATGAACCGAAATTAAAATTTTTAGCATCTGAAACAGATTTTTTTCAGTTCAATGGACGTTCACGGTAAAACTGACAATTTCTTTAGGAGGAAACAGAATCTGAATCATTATTCTCTTCTTGCTTGTGCTGTCCTGCTAAAGATTATATAACTGACAGTCACTTTTTACTGTAAATCTAAATCAGGTGTGTTCACGTGCTTTACAGAAACCAGGCCTCCAATATTTACCAGAGAATTTGGATCGTGGTCACAAGAAGCTGACTTTAGAGTCTGGAGGAGAGAAATTTAACACTGTACAAATAATGAGGCAGCGAAATACACAAAAATATGAACTTACTGTCAACATTTAAGGTGAGAAGCAGCGCTGCAAAGATGGATGTTTGCAGGACAGTCCAGCAGTCATTTAACCTCATGATGGAAATCTGTCAGTCGCAGTGAGCCCGAGTGAGAGAAGTTTTCCAAAGCGCATCATTATTTGGTTACCAAAATAGAGAAATGTTTAGATCAGAGCTACTACTACAACATGCTGCTTCCTCTTTCTGCTCTCTGCTCACACCCTTTCTACCTCTGTCTCTTCCCCCTTTAAAAGTAGGGGTGGTGAACACGGTGGAGGTGAATATGAATCAGTGGGTGGGTGGTCTTGCTTCTGCAAATCTTGCAATCCTCCAATTCAACATTTTTACATTTTGGGGGGTTCCCACTGTTACAGCTACAGTTACAGCAAAAATCCCATGCCAAAATCTCCCTCTCTTACACACTGTTCATTTCCGAGTGTTGTTTCAGTCTGTGCACCTTGACATGTTCTTCATCACGTCTTGGCAGCGCCTGTGGTTCGCCAAGTTCAGGCTGACTTCCTCTTCTCTCTCCCTCTGTTTTAACTTCACTGTCTCTGCAAACTTGCAAGGCCTTCTGCAGAGTGTTGTGGTTTCACTGGAGGAATGTAGAGTGTGCTGAAAAGGACATGGTTACGCTGTGGCTTCATCTGCTTTAATGCTGAGTCTGGTCATGTGTGCATGTGTGGTTGCTATCAACGACACCATCAACCTGTGGACTGCTTATCTTTCATTGAGTTAGCTTCATTCAGTTATACGTAGTCTGACTTTGTACCATAGCACAACATATATATGTTTTAAATGTAAAATATGACTCTGCAAGGTAGCTCCCAATATATGAACTAACTGAATGTATCCATCTAAGTTTCCACATTATATTTTATAGGAATCTTTATAAGACATGAAGAAAGGAGTTTTTTTAATAAGAAAAAAGGCTAAAATACTCATGTGAAGAACCAGTTACCTATAATCTGTATTTATACCTAATGTAATCACTTTCACCCCTAAAAGAAAATCACCTTTTGTTGTGTACACTAAAAGACTGAATTTACAAAATCACAATTAAAAACACACTGATTGTAAAATGTGTTTTTATCGGCAGAAATTCATTGCGGAGAAAATATATATTAATGTGGGACAACAGCGCACACATGCGGTGTGTCTGGGCAGTGCAGGTCTTTAGCTGGTAACCACTGCGCAGTCTCCCTGACTTTACGTAATGACGTACATGACTACGTTTCCGACGAGCCGAAAATGGCGGAGTACCTGGCATCCATTTTCGGCACAGAGAAAGACAAGTAAGTTTTATTTAATATTTACTATAATTGCGGCCACAACGATGAGTTCAACACACGCTATGTTTGCAGGGGTTGTTCTTTATCTCCAGGGCGGCTCGGTTTGTAGCCGCATTTCCGGTGTAGGCCCCATTCAAGTTTACATTAGCAACGAGAAGCTAACGGCGAACGCATTGAATGAAACTCATGAGCGTAGCTAACCTGCTGCTACTGGGAGTTGTGGGTTTACGCCAGCATATTTCAGTTTATAAAATGTTCACAGTGTTGCTGGTACGAGTTACAACCATACACGAGGCAGTCAGTGTACTCGCAGGCTAATCACTTAATAGGCTCGTTAGCGGAGATTGTTTTGTTCGGTTTCACCGGTGGAGAGCAGCAGAAGACATCTTACACAGTGTGGATAATAAACCCTAATGTAGTTTATTTAGTCTACAGCAGTTTATAAGGTGTGGTCCTCGTGCTAACACTAGTTTTAAACAACATAAAAACAGGAGACCACTGAGATCTGTGCAATCATATCTCATAGTCTAATAGGTAAACATTAACTTGTATTACTAAGAGCCAGGAGCGGATATCCCATAACAGAGTAGAGTGATAGTTTAACTGTTAACCCTTACATACTGTTGTATCAAAATTTTAACTTCAGATCTATTTAAAATGTATCAGTAGCTTATTTTGGATTAATAAACGGATGATTGGGTCTTAATTTATATTTAAATTTATATATACAGTCAGTGTCAGTTTGTTCCATGCAAAGATCATCATTGAACCAATTTATGTAACAATTATTTCCTTTATCTTGCCATAAAGATCCATTTCTATCATGATCTTCATTGGTTTTTGCCTTTTCATTTAATTTGTCGACCTCAACCAAAACCGTGTCAACACTGTTATCTCTCTGCAAAGCCATCAGATCAATAGTCCAATATATTAACAACATTTTTTTGTATTTCAGGGTCAATTGTTCCTTCTATTTCAAAATCGGAGCTTGCAGACATGGAGACCGCTGCTCACGATTGCACAACAAACCAACGTTCAGCCAGGTGAGTCAAAAAAAAAAAAAAGAGGACTTTGTTGCGCAAGACTGATATCAAACCACCAGCCCTGCAGTGAGTTGTTGACACGTTGAACTTCCTGAGGTGCAGCTGGCAAAATATTTTGTCTGGTGACTCATCGATGAGCACACACCCCTTTAGTATCGGGAAATCTTTCAGACGTGGCCTTGTTGGTTAATGTGTCAGTTATTGATTATGTCAAAATGTCCTTTGTCATTCACTTTCTGTTCTTTTTCTTGTTCCCAGCAGCAATTTAGATCCAGTATTTTGTAATTATTAACTTGCCTATTATCACACTGTGTTCATTATATTTACTGAAGCACTTTGTGGTGATTTAACAAGATTGTGTCTACAAGTGGGGGAAATGTGGCTTTCTAATGCAGAAGTGCTGAAATCCCGGTGACTTAAAAACAAAGCAGTCATCAAACAGGCATGTCTGACCACATATCTTTTTTCTGTGTGTCCTCTGCAGACCATCTTGATTCAGAACATCTACCGCAATCCTCAGAACAGCGCACAGACGGCCGACGCCTCTCGCTGTAAGTGAAACACTTCTGGTTCCTAAAAGCAGTGATCTCAAGCAGAAACAGATGCGAGGTCCTGCTTCAGCTCTGTTACCTAGAGACCTGGTTGGTCATCTTCCAAGAATCCTAAGTAATCCCAAGTATTCAGTCATATATTGGTTATCACCTGATACAGACGGGAGTGCCAACATCTGCCTCTGATGCTTCCACTTTCAGTGTTTCTTTCCCTTGATTTCCCCCTGAATCAAACAGCAGTTACACACTGTGCTGGTTATGGTTGAATACTTAGACGTGTGAGGTGTAGGTGTAGATATGTTGACACCGGTTTGGTAGAGCTGAAGCAGATCCTCTTCGACAGGTAGGTTTTTCTTTGGATCATTTATTTTAAACTATGCATCCAGCAGGTTTTGATCGAAAACTTTGATGTGTCATGTGACTCCTCCTTTATAATCAACAATGAAAATATGAAAAATGCCAGGCAGCTCTGGATTATTTAAAAGACAATTTTAGGATTATATTGGCTGTTTCTTTTTAATTTAGCTTATTCTTATCTTGTTATTCATTCACTTTCATCCCACTCATCAATATGAATGATGCGGAGTCCCCCTGGTGTCAGATGAAGGAGAAAAAATCTGTTCCCTCAGTTTAATAATCTGTTCCCTCGGTTTAGTTCATGATGTCCTTTTGAGTGTTTCTCAGTCAGCCATGTGACACAACACAATATAGGATTAATTGTGACCATAAGTGGATAATCTGGATTTAGTTCATGTTAACTCCTGCTCCTGTTTCACAGTGTATTCCTGTGAGGACGTCCTCCTCCATACAAAAGGACATCATGAGATAATTTATTAATCTGAGGGAATATTTTTTTTCTTTCTTCACCTGAATCATTTTGTATTTAATCTCCTTAGTTTTCATCTCAAATTAAAACTTTTTTGGACCCACAATATCAGCAATACAACCTTTTCTTCAACAGTATTTTTCCATCATGAAAACAAACTTCAGTTCCAACTTTTTTCTGCCACCAGCCTCCTATAGTACAAGTAAATTAATAAAAGTAGACGTACAAACATGGTCAAATCTTCAAAACAGTGAGCGGGTGCAACGAGCTTCCCCTCCAATAAATGACAGAGTGGTTACTGCCGTGGTCGCTGTGAACACAGCTTTACCCGTCGCCTCCTGAGCTGGAGCTCAGCGCAACTTACAGAGAAAAAGAAATATCTAATGACATTTTTTTTCCTCCCCAGCTCTGTATTCGGTTGGATTTATATCACAGAAGCTTACGTTTTGTATTTCAGACCATTTCCCTCTTGAACATTTACCTTCATAACCTTCAAAACTCTGCCCAGTCTGCTGATGGTTTACACTGTAAGTTCTCCCTTCATCCGCAGGACCCTCCAGCACTGACTGATTCAACACATCACACCTCCCCACAGAAATGAGCTTTAAGTGCAGACACATGTCCTGTAGAGACATCTAACAGCACATCATTTCCTGGAGTTAGAGTAACTGGCCTCATGCTGTTTTGCATGTTTTCCAAACCAAACTTCCTGCGTGAATATCAAGCAGGAATTAACTATTTGTAACTCACTGTCTCTGTTCTTTGGCTTCTGATTCATTGAAACACGCTGAAGCAGCTTAGCCAGGGGTTACCATCAATTAGTTAACCCACAAAGATGTTGTGCAGTTTGACATTGTGACCCATCTGTACACATAGTTACACAAACTAGTTTTGTAAAGGAGGTAAATCATTGGCAACTGTAAATAAAAGTAAATCTCCAGAGTGAGGGTGCTTCTGTGAAGTAGGTCAAATTACCACGAGGAAGTGAGGAGATGTTTACATTTGTTTGTCACACAGTCCTTTTTGATGACTTGATTTTCGGCTGGTGGCTTTGCCCTGATTGTCCCGTGTTGGCGTTTCATAGGTGCGGTCAGCGATGTGGAAATGCAGGAGCACTACGACGAGTTCTTTGAGGTGAGCGACCTTTTGTTACTCCATTTTTGTTCCCCATGTTGCACGATGTGACGTCGCAGCTGTTATCAGTGGAAATGAGCAACAGGAGGAACACGTCACAGTCCAGGTTTTTTTTGCTGATGCAGCAGATATTTACACAGAAGCTGTAACGACTTTCCCTCAGGGGGGAGGGATGAGGAAAATAACAAATACGTTTACCTCAGCATAAAAGAGGTGTAGCTCCACATTAACTTTATCTTGGCTCATGTTTAATATCAATTTCCTTCACTTCTGTGGGTGTAAATATTACCTCTACAGGGTTTCCCCACAGGAAATTGGTCAGGGGATGTGGTACACCCGGCTTACCAATTTCCTGGTTAACAATATTTAAGTGTGATATCAGATAAGTTGTGGCAGGTGGTTTGTTAGTTTATTTTTTTTTCCCCCCACACAGGAAGTGTTCACAGAGATGGAGGAGAAGTATGGAGAGGTGGAGGAGATGAACGTGTGCGATAACTTAGGCGACCACCTTGTCGGCAATGTCTACGTTAAGGTTGGTTGAGTGTATTTACGTAAGGATGAGCTAGTATAATTTAAAGTGGTTGTATAAATGCAGCTGGATTGAGTTTGATGATGACTGAAATGATGAACAGCTACACTCATCATTGGACTGTTGGTTAAATTTGTCATGTTTGCTGCCATTAGATGTTTCCTCAGTGTGTATGTGTGTCCTCTATGTAGTTTCGTCGTGAGGAGGATGCAGAGAAAGCAGTAATGGACCTGAACAACCGCTGGTTCAACGGCCAACCAATCCACGCAGAGCTCTCCCCCGTCACTGACTTCAGGGAAGCCTGCTGCCGCCAGTATGAAATGGGGTGAGTATCAGCAGCGCAACAGAGAAGTAAAACGTCCAATTAAATTAGTTTAAGCTGTAGACTGTGGAGAGTGTGGATGAGGCCAATGAAGAAGTGCAATACTCCTGATGGCCACTAGAGGCTGGCTCCAAAAAACTAACTCCATTGACTTCATTTTCAATCATGAAATACTCAGTTAATACATTATTTCCACAAGTCATTAGTTAAAAACAACTCTTCTTCTCAGATCTGGTTCCATCTGAAAATTAATTCATCATTAAGTAGATATGAGGCTTCACAGGATTTAGGGGCGTGGTTAGTTTGATCGACAGGTCTGATCTCCAATCAGACCTGACCTGAACTACAGTCTCATACGCATTAGGCAGCCTCCTCAGTTTTAAGGGTCGGATCTCCCTCCTCACTCCTCCCCTCATGTCCAAATATGGTCACTTCTGGCTCCAAAAAAATAACCATGGCAACATTCAAATGCCAAACTCCTGAGTCTTTTTTATTTCCCAGTTTTATCTTAAGGGTTTAATCTAAAAATGTGAAAGAGTTATGAAATCATGTCACATGTTCAACAACCACAACTTTAATTTTAGTGTTGATATTTATATCAGCGCCCAGAGGGAGGATCAGCTGATTGTAAACCATGAAAAGCAGCAGATTTGAGCATGGTTGAAGTTCAGATTGAAGCTGTAGAAAACAAAACATACTGACTGGTCTACAGCTGGAAATTTTAAACATTTTATTGTGGATGAAACCATGTGTGAGTGAGGCAGAGGGAGAAAAACAGTGTGTGAGGTTTTCCAGCAACTAATTGTTTCAAGACAAAGCTTCAGTGTTTACTCTTCAGCTGAGGCTTTATTACAACTGGAGGAAAATGGTTTGTACACATTAAGCTAACTTGGTAATATCAGTAAAGTGTGGTGGCGTAGAGAGCCGGAGCACTGTCCACACTGCACTCACTGAGATGAATGTGGTGTAACTGGGGAGGTAAACCAGGCCACGCTGGACGAAGCTTCACTGCATCCAACTTCATGAAGGATCTGAAACTGTACCAGCTGCCAGGGCACAGAGGAAATTGTCTTTTTCTTCCAAATACAAAGATAAACTTTGTCCTCACAGAGGGAGGGACCTTCTGATTTGTTACTTTTATGAGTCCCTCAGTGATTTTCTATTGGATCGGGTTGTTTGCTCTGCCAGTGATAGGACACAGCCGCCGTGGAGGCAGATAGAGATTAGGTGTTCTCCTCGGCGTGTTGGCATGCTCCTCAACATGTGTAACTGAGAGACACCCGCTTCTCGTGGCACAGCTCCACCAAATGCAAGGCCCGCCAGTTTTAACCCTTCATGTGTCATCTCCCCCTTCCACAGAGAGTGCACCCGAGGTGGCTTCTGCAACTTCATGCACCTGAAACCCATATCACGGGAACTTCGGAGGGAGCTGTACGGCCGCCGCAGGAAAAGGTACACGCATCTTACAAAGTGACGGGTTGAGTCTTCAGAATGACCTTGAATGTGCTGATTCACCGCTTCCTCTTTTCCTCTCCGCCGCCAGGCACCGCTCTCGCTCGC
>OOFC01044474.1:11316-23935 GCA_900323345.1 Pseudochromis fuscus | reverse complement strand
TGAGGCCCAGGATTAAAATACTCCCTGTAATAATTTCAAAATAAAGCCTCAACTAGTGTTTCAGTCATAGATTGTATATACGTGGAAAAAGACTCAAAATGAAGCCAATGCAAAAGTGCAAAAAAGTGCAATATCACCCGACAGCCACTAGGTGCTGGCTCCATCTGAAAATCATTTCACCATTAAGTAGATATCAGGCTTCAAAATGAGGATGATTTAGTGGCAGGGTTAGTTTGATTGGCAGGTTTGAGTCTCATAAACATTGGACAGTGTCATTGAATTCAAGGGTCTGATCCGCCTCTTTACTCCTCCCTTCATATCCAAATATGGTCACTTCTGGCTCCAAAACAGTAAAATAATGAAGGTGGTGACATCAAACAGATCCGTCTGTCAAGTCCAAGCTCTTATACTGTATCCACGCCACAACCTGATGCAACCAATCATTGTTCAGTCCATTTGTTTGCAGAGAGGTTGAGAAAAAAAAAACAAGTCGATCTCAAAAGTGAAGCCAATGCAAAAGTGCAAAAATGTGCAATATCACCGACGACCACTAGGTGCTGGCTGCATCTGAAAATCACTTCACCATTAAGTAGATATCAGGCTTCAAAATGAGGATGATTTAGTGGCAGGGTTAGTTGAACTGGCAGGTTCGAGTCTCATAAACATTGGACAGAGTCATTGAATTCAAGGGTCCGCCTCTTTACTCCTCCCTTCGTATCCAAATATGGTCACTTCTGACATCAAACAGATCTGTCAGTCAAGTCCAAGCTATTATACTGTATCCACGCCACAACCTGATGCAACCAATCATTGTTCAGTCCATTTGTTTGCAGAGAGGTTGAGGAAAAAAAACAAGTCGATCTCAAAAGTGAAGCCAATGCAAAAGTGCAAAAATGTGCAATATCACCGACGACCACTAGGTGCTGGCTGCATCTGAAAATCATTTCACCATTAAGTAGATATCAGGCTTCAAAATGAGGATGATTTAGATGATTTAGTTTAACTGGCAGGTTCGAGTCTCACAAACATTGGACAGTGTCATTGAATTCAAGGGTCCGCCTCTTTACTCCTCCCTTCGTATCCAAATATGGTCACTTCTGACATCAAACAGATCCGTCAGTCAAGTCCAAGCTATTATCCTGCATCCACACCACAACCTGATGCAACCAATCATTGTTTAGTTGTTAAAACCCTTTTTCTGATGTATTCTTCATCAGCAGTTACACAAAACACACTCTGACTTCACTCATAACTTTCCGTCGAGCTCGTATCACTTCCAGTAACCCCGCTCTAATGAATACGCCGTTACACTCCTCCTTTGATGTCCAGCTTTAACGACACAGTAATCTCTCCACGCTGGCAGAAGCACAGGAGCCTTTTAACGGGACCACAGGCCCCATTCTGTCATCGACCTCTCATGAATTAGATTCCCCCGGCCACTGACGGCAAAGAAGATGAAGGGGAATCAGGTTAGGGAGCAGGAAGATTAAATGAAGAGAGTGCTGGTTTCAGAGGTTCTCTGTGGTTAGGAGTTTTCATCTAACTGCTGCTGTAGTGCACTGGAGGCTAAAATGTTGTTTGGGGAAGGACGCCAATTCTTTCTGCCATCGAGCATCACATGGGACTTACTTTGAGGGGGGTAATACGTGATTGTGTTTTCCTGCATGTCTGCTCAGCTGGACTCTCTGTTTCATGTCTTTTTCTTGTAATAGCTGCTGGGTTCACACACATGTAATAATCCACTGACAACACCAACACGATGGGCAGTGAGAACATGAAAGTCACATGATCTTTTTTTATTTCTGGGAAAGGTAGACATCTAAACTCTACTGTTTACATTGTTTTGATCTTATTATTGGTTTTGAATGTTTCAAAGGACTCTGTTTTCATTGATTTTTGGACTCAGTGCTGTTGGTTTTTCGGAGCAGGAAGTGACCATATTTGGAGATGAAGGGAGGAGTGAGGAGGCGGGTCTGACCCTTGAGCCCGATGACACTGTCCAATGTGGATGAGACTGGAGATCACCAGTGAATGAGCCTCAAATCCACCTGCAAATCACTGAAGACTATATTTTATATTGTTGTGACTGCCTCCATTTTCATAGCAAAATAGCAGGTTAGCATTAGCTTAGTTTACATATCCCCCTTTTCCACCAAACAGGTTCCAGGGCCAGTTCCTGACTTAGCCCCAGTTTGTTGTGTTTCCACAGGACCGGCTCCAGCTGCTAAAACAGGGGCCACCTCTGGCCCCACTTCTTTGCTGGACCAGACTTAGCACCGATTAAGCAGCGACTACACAAGGAGCTGAGGGAGCGACGGTGAAAACACAGCTAGTGATAGTAGAAGAGTAAAGTAATGAAAATACAGTTTTGGGTCTGGATCTCAGTGTAGACTGTAAAACCAGGAACAGCACTTGTATGCTCACGATAACTCCTCCATTTAAACATTATTACAACCAGGGTGCACTTGATAGAGTCAGAAATTGATAGAAAAGTGAGCGCCCTCTGCTGGATCACAGTTGGAAGTTCTTCAAATGATCTGCCAGTTTATTAGATTAGATTAGATTCAACTTTATTGTCATTACACATGTACAGGTACAGGTCAATGAGATGCAGTTTGGCATCTAACCAGAAGTGCAAAGAAGTGAGTGCATATAGCATTATGTACAGAGAATATGAATTATCTATATAAATATATTTTCTATGCAGATGTACAGACATATTGATGTGATATGAACAAGCTAGCGTAACAGACACAATATACATATTGGTGTGTAATGATCATACTAAACTAATCTAAAAAATGTACTTAATATATGTAAATATGCATAATATATACATACTCTATATAAATACACATAATATACAGATACTGCTGAGTGTGTGGTGATGTATAGGGCCAGCTCAAATATGAACCTTTCACCCCAACAAATTTCAACATATAGTCATGTACTCCATAGTTAAGATCAAATTAAAGCTGAGAGGAGCACAAACAGGGATAGATACAAACAAGGCTTTCAAATGCTAAATACAGGTCATATGTTAAAATGGGTTATATAAGCCCCCCGGCTGGTAAAGGATCATTGAAACAGACAAATATGGTCTCTTTTAAATTAAATATGGTGGTTCACAGTTGTGTCTATGATTGAATTGTGATTCAAATGAGCTCCAAGGTCTCTGTATCGGTTACTGCGGCAGAGAAAGCTGCATTTATTCACCCGGGCTCCAGTGTTTTCTCAGGCCAAGGAAGCAGCAGCATCTCCTATCTCATGAAAAATTGGAATTATCCCTAAAAGCTGCAATGTGCATCTAATAACAACATGGTGCCATGGTGCATTACAGCCACCGCCACTGTGATAAGAAATACATTACTGGGAGCCGGTGGAGATAGTTCAAAGCAATTCTTCTTACCTTTCAAAACTTTTATGGGAAATTTTATTTATTGGGACACTTCAAACAGGCAGAAAAATTGCAGACTATCAGGATGGATGTTTTTTTTTTTTTCTCAATCCTTTTTCTTTAAGCTGATTTTAATTATCTGTTTCTCTGACCAAGCGATCAATGAACTGCATAACAATGTCCATATCTGATGAGGCAGTGTTCTGCACAGGTCTGATAGAGATGCTGAACGGATTGCTTAAATCAAACTTGATTGGTTCCCGCTGCTGTGTGAGTGTGTGTGTGTGTGTGTGTGTGTGTGCAGACACTTCTGTTGTAATTAATTCCACCACAGCCGTCCTCCATCGCCTCTGCTTTGATGGTGACTGTAATATGAGCTGGGAGGGTTTAAACAGATGAACTCCACCGTGGAGAGAAGCACATGTACATGTAGCATGAGCAGAACAACATGAGCATGTGTTTTCCTTTGGGACGGATATAAAAGAAGAAAACAAGCTGCTTTAAAAACACACATCCACTCCTCCACTCATGAATATTTAAAGGCGTTGGTAATACTGAAGATAAAAGTCATCATTCCTAAAGTGGAAGATGCTTATTTGTTTTCGTGCCAAGAGCTCGATAAGAAGATTGACACCACTCATGCCTGTGATGATGCATGTAAAGCACGGGGACAGTGGTGGACAAAGTACTCAACTGCAGTACTTGAGTCACAGTATTGATACTTGTGGTCAAATCAAACAACGAACAGTTGAACAACTTGGGACGGCAGTGGCTCGGTGGTAGATCTACAAACTGAAGGGTCAGTGGTTCGATTCCCGCTCCTTCCAGTCATTGTCAGTGTGTCCTTGGGCAAGACACTTTGCCCTGTGTGAATGTTGAATAAATGGTTTGGTGGTCGAAGAGGCTGTAGGTGCAAATTGGCAGCTGTAGCTAACTTACTTTATCACTAGTATGAATGGGTGTGAATGGATGATGGTCATGCACTATTCCAGAATAAAGCACTATATATCCAAACCATTATTATTATTAAAATTTTAGTGAAGTTAAAGTACTAAAGTACTTACTTTTGAAAATACTTAAGTATTCAAAAGTACATTTTCTAATATCAGTACATCGTTGTATTGTTTTCTCAGTGTCAGACTCAATCCCCGACTAATATATACTTTCCATTAATGTGGTATTTTAAGCTGAAAGGGCTTCGATGGAAAGAAAACTCCTTCCTGCAGAGTGTGTATAATACTTTACGTTGGTCCAGTTTGGTCTTAGTTTGTTGTTCTCAAATCTCCCATCAAGAGGGTCAATGTGCCGTTTAAAAAATAAACCCAAAAACCTCTTCCCTCTTCACTGGTTGGTTCTGCTGATGGTCACTACTGGATCACCTTCCCGTTTGTGCATGTGCAGCGTTAACTCTACTTGAACAAACTGCCCCCAAATGTGTTGCCAGAGCTCTATATAAAGTACCGTATTTTCCGGACGATGAGCGCACCTGTCTATAAGCTGCTATTGAATTTATTCGAACAGTTACAACTACAGTTAGTGACAATGCTAAATGTATTGGCGGCATGGAGCTTGCTAGCTTGTAAAAAGCTAACGAGCTTCGTGCCACCGATACATGAGCCACACTGGTGTTTAAGTTCAAAGTGTTGGAAAAAAGTAGCGGCTTATAGTCCAGAAAATACGGTATACAAGCTTCCAGAAACGTAGTGGAGTAGAAAAAAAAACAAATACTCAAGTAAAGTACAGATACTCAAAAAATTTACTTAAGTACAGTACTTGAGTAAATCCACCACTGGAAACAGAGGAGGTAACGACACCTTTTTACTCACTAATTGACACAGTTTATTCTCCTTGCTTATTCTGCAGCATAGACCCCCAGGTTGTGGTTTTATAAGGGGTTATGTGCCAGACTCTTTCTTGGCCGGGTCTTCCTGGACTTCTTATTGTGAGCCTGGCAGGTGACCAGCACCAGAACAATGTTAATTAGGAAGATTTAGAGGTGACTAGGCAAATTTATTTAACCTTCAGACGGGGCCAAGGTAGTCGCCTCCCCCACCGCCTCCTTTCTTTGAGCTAAGCTGAACTAAGATAAGACAGTTGGCTCCTGTATGTAGCTGCTGCTGCAGTTTTTTGCACTATAACTCAGACACAAACCACACACATGCACACACAATCACCTCGTTTCCTTGACGCTATCCTGTCCGTACATACATCATCTTCCTGTCCCTGCAGGCGCTACGAATGCAGCTGAAACCTCCAGACAGGGGCTAGTAAAGCTGTCTGCTATCCCTCACACACACACAAACATCCCGCTGGCCGCCGATCATCCTTCTGATTCAGCGCTAAACTTTGGCTCTGCTGTCTGATCCCGACACCTGCCAAGCTCCAAACATCAGTAAAAACTTCTCTTTGATGAATAAATCAATAAGGCCCGGCCCCTACAGTGCCTGGTCATTCTGATGTACAGTATCTGAAGGCCTCTCTCACCGTATATACAGTTTATCCCGGCTGAACACTGCAGTGTATCTCTGGCAATGCACCAATCAAATTTTAGATATAGCAAGCTGCACCATTGTGGTCCAGCAGCACAGTGTATAAGACACAACATTAACGGTGCAGGAGTTTTTACCATGAGCTGGCTTCAGAGTCGAAACCTCCACGGGGTTCATTGTGAGGAGAAGTTTTGATATTTTCCTGAGCAACAGATGGATGTTGGAGGAGGTACAATTGTTAGACTGTATTTAAAAAAAATGGACAAAGCTATCCTGATGTCACCTGTTGGTTTGTGGGAGCCAGAAGTGACCATATTTGGATATGAAGGGAGGAGTGAGGAGGCGGGTCTGACCTTTGAACCTGAGGACACTGTCCAATGTGGATGAGACTCACCAGTGAATGAGCCTCCAAACCAGCTGTAAATCACTGGAGACCGGAGCTGTCAATCAAACTAACCACGCCCCTAATGAGAGAAATGATTGACATACCATATTTTCTCTCATATAAAACAGTTGTCATTTAAAAGCTTGGCCTCTAAAACAAATACAAGTGGTTGATATGTATGAGTAAAGGCTTGTTAGAGCCTGATATGTAACAATGACCCAAAATGCAACAACGTCCTGAATCGTTATTAAAAAAAATGTAATAAAACCCAAAATGTATTAACTGGTGGATAATGTAACAAAAGTGCTGAACCTGAAATGTAATTAAAGAAATGTAAGTCTGCCCAATAATGTAATAACAGACCCAAAATATAAAAAATTGTTACATTTTGGGAACACTTTTTACATTTCGGGCTCAGCACTTTTGCTACATTATCCACCAGTTATTACGTTTCGGGTTTTATTACATTTGTTTTTTAACACCGACTCAGGTCCTTGTTATATTTCGGGTCATTGTTACTTATGGTGCATTTACACTGGTACCTACTCGCTTCGCTTCACCTCGGATCGCTCGGGATCGGCCCCTCGGTTGCATTTACATTGCTGCTGATAGTCCCTCCTCCGTGTAGCTGGCCGTCATTCATGACGTCATCTTTTATGCGATTCTTTCGTTTCTGACAGCGCCGGCTGAATTGTCTCATCGTTGACTAATGACAGAAAGGTTTGCACCTCGTCCTGAGTCCATGGGGCAGGATTTCTAACAGATGCCATTTCTCTTCTTATTTCAAACACGTCTGCACGGTTTGACGAAGATTTAAAAATGGCGTGTTTGGGACAGATTACGTGCCGAGCAGTGATGACGCAACGACACAGTGGCAATTCCGACCAATAAGATTTTAGTACCTGCTCCGACCTGACAGGAGAGGAGGTACGAAAAGTTGTACCAGGTACCAAGCTCCAGGTACTTTGTTGCCAGTGTAAATGCACCAAAACCGAAGAGAAGCGAGTAGATACCAGTGTAAATGCACCATTATTGGGCTCTAACAAGGCTTGACTTTCATGAATAATCGAAACAGAGAAAGTCTGCAAATACTTCACAATAAACATCAGAGACCCTTTAATTTGAAACATTTACAAGAGTTCAGTAACCTTTAGATCTCCTGTTTGAAGCCTCAGAATGATGCTTTGTATTAATGTTCTCCTAATGAAACTCATCAAACTTAACAAGATAATGGCGGCATAAACACATACAGGCCAATTACAGGCTATAAAAAAAACAACTCTGCTCTTTGCTCCAAACCAACCACGATTTGATCAGCTGTGTTTTAATAGTAAAACTGAGCCCCATGGCACAGAGGAATAACACCAGCTCAACTGTCCTACTTGTAGACTCAGTTCATCTTCCACTGGATTGATGACAGCAAGAAAACACTTCCTGCATCTGAATTAAACACATATCCTCCCATCACTTACAGAAAACGCGGGGGCAGCTGAGTAAAGCCCCCTGGATATAACAGCCATGTCAAAAGGAAGGACAATTTCCAGACAAAGGAGAGAAAAATCCTGTGTTGTATAATTATGCACATCCATGCATCACAAGCGCCTCGGAGCTTTGTTTTGTATTCATATTGTGTGTGATTTAGTATGCCGAGGAGTCCCCACTGTTTTACTGTCAAGGCTCTGAATGTCAGCGTTGTACTTGCTGATTATACTGATATGTGAAAGATGAGAGGCAGATCTGGGGAATGCAGATAGGTGCTCATTCTGGGAGAGAGCCTTATATAAATTCATAACATTATGAACGGATCAATTGAATATACACAACAGCCCGGTCTGATGTGAGGGGCTGTAAATGAAGATGGATCATCTTCATCTCGTCTTCGCGGTGCAGTCTGAGGGGTCGTGTGAGCGGCTTTAATCGCCGGAGGGAACTATGTAGCCTCCAAACATTTTCTGCGACACTAAGAGGGATCGCTCGCTGCGTCTTATATTACATAAAAGCACAGAGGAGAAAAAAAAAAGACATTGGTGGACAGTCCTGGATCTTGCTGTGTCAAAGCACCGGGTATGGATTTTTCATTTTGACTGGTGGGAGTAATGATGGGCCTGGGAGGAGGGGTCTCAGCGTGACCTCTCGTTAGCCCGGCCCGCTGACGGTAAATCCTCCACGCTGACAGTGTGAGCTTACACCAGCAGAAACGCCTCTGTGTGTGTGTGTGTGAGACCCCAGGAAGGACCAAAGGCAATAACAAACTCGACGTATGACCCCATAGTACACAAGGTGAATCCATGACTGCATGAGGGGTTTGCTATTATCTTTCAATGTGCAGTGTGACTTTCTCTTGTTGTGGATTTGATCCCCTCCTGCCGTCTACAGAGCAGCACCCCTCAGCTTTCACATCTCCCATTCTCATATCGTTTCTCATCTCCTTCCACCCTCCTCTCCTCGGTCTCAGAAAGCTGTGATATCGTCCTACATCCAGACATGTGTACATCTGAATGAGTGGTGCAAAGTGAAATCAGCTTGTGTGGGTATGTCGTAGGAAGAGGGTAGATTCTGCTGTGTGTAAGTAAGCTTTGTAGAAATGAAGAAACACCAACCAGGTTTAAAATGAAGCGGTGGGAAGGAGGTGGAGGGGAGAAGGCATCAAAATGAGTTCAAACATTTACCACCAGCTGATTTCAGACCAGTTTTTCACTTTCAAAAATAACGTGAAATTTGTGCAAAGAATTGGAAAAAGCTACAAAATAAACCACTATGAAAGCTAAAGGTAAAGTGAGACTCAGCGAGTTTTCACTTGATATTACTCAACATGATAATATTTATCTAAATGTTGCTACAATGAGCAACCGTTAGCTGCAATAAACTGTCAGACAAAAGAAGGTTGGAGCATCAAAACACCTTCATATATTGAATAAGGAATATGTTGCTAATGCTAATGGATTTAATATTTCATAAAAAGTTCAACAATGTAATTCTTTTGTAGCCCCTAAAGTCTCACAAGGTAATATTTTTTTGTCTTGAGCTCACAAGATAATTTGCTTTGAACTCACAGTCTTTCCAATGCACACAGTCAGGACATGATGGAGAGGACTGATCTAATCAAGTCTTATTTTCATCTTGTGATGTCATACAGTGACAAATCTGCCTGTGGCCAGTATTTATCTGTTTTATCTGTTTGTCCTCATTTGATCAGTATTAACAAACAGGATATTGAAAAATGAACAAATTTAGATTTAGAAACGAAAACCACCGATTTTTTAATGTTTTATTTTTGGATTCTTAATTAAATAACGATTGAACGAACGATACATGGATTGTCACAGGCAGATTTAGATTTTATTATTTAATTGGTCGGATCTACATGACCCGGAAGTTTTATCGTCTGAGTTTTCACCACAGCACAATAATTCATCATTGTATAGGCTACAAAATAACAGCAGATAAAGATTTTTCTCTCATTTTAAGACGGTAACAAAAAAACCCCCATTTGTTCTAGCCTGAATTTAGCGCTGCACTTATCAATCAGCTGATCAGCATGAGGTAAAGTCGTGCTTTTATTTTGGAGTTAACATGTTTACCTGCAACTAGAATTTCACTGTATGACTTTCCAAGATGAAAATAAAACTTGATTAGTTCAGTCCTCTCAATCATGTCCTGGCTGTGCATCAGAAAGATGCTGCGAGTTCATAGCAAATTATTATTATTAAATTATTATCTTGTGCGCACAAAAAACTATTTCCTGGTGGGACTTCAGGGGCTCCGTACAGTTTTAAAGCGAGCAGCAGTAACTACCAGAGCAGCTTCTGATTCAGGTGTAAACCACACAATGTGATTAGGCTTTCCTTGAAATATTAATGCTAATCTAACAGACAAACACACAGCAAACAGACATCAAGGTAATGTCTGTGATGTATAAAACATAAATAATTAAAATGAGGCCTGGAAACAAACCAAACCAAAGAGCTCACATTTTCCAATCACATTCCCTGAAGATGAGACGAAGCCAGAGAGCAGATCTGCATTATTTTGTCAGGAATTCTGTAAGGATAAATAATAGATGTGGGCGTCGTAATTATTGTAAAATGCCTACAGATGGAAAGCCTTGTGCCTTTCCATCTGTTAGACAGTATATCAGGCCAACTCTGCTGCTGCTCCTGCAGGTCAGTGCTGCTCTTTAAAGTGGAACAATAGTGACTTCTGCTGGACAACCGGAGGAAATGCAAGTGCTCTCCCAGCTTCTACGGTGGAGGTTTCCAGATCTCCCTCGTGCACAACTTCCTCCCAAACACAACAACACAGATTTTCGAAGCCTGGAGACACCGTCGCTCTCCGGGGACGACGGCGGCGGCGGCGTGTGCAGCGGAGCGTTCCCTCGCCAAACCAATGAGCTTCCTCCCCATTTATCCTGTGTGAAAGCGAAGCCTCATCACTGAAGGCCCCGCTCATTGTGCACCAGGATCCCAGCTCCACCTTCGCCTGTTTGTGCAGCTCACATAAATAATCCCAAACATTGCACAGGAGGCCCTCGAATGAAAGACACAATTGGATATTCAAAGCGCACAATTCAGGAGGAGAAGGTTTAATACAGCTGATGTCAGCAGCAGCAAAAATGAAGCGTTATTCTTACAGCCACATCCATGGATCTGCTTTTTGCCTCAGTTGAAGACACATATTAGCACATCTGTCTGCTCCCGATATTCAATTTTCTGAGCTCGGTAATCAGGAGGAAACTGATTATTGGCGACCGATCTGTCTCTGCCAGGTTCCCATATTGACTGGCGGTCCCAGCAGCAGCGACAACAGATACAATTGACATTCAGAGGAGGGGACACGAAGGCACACTTATTCTGGAAAGATATTGAAAAGAATCGGTTGTGCCCCTTAATGGAACGATCGCTCCATTCTTCTCGCTGCTTTAAGAGACAGATTGAGGCATTATCTGAGCTGAGGGAGGCGTTTTTATTTTCTGGCCAATATCCGTCTCCCGCCCGTCGGAGTGGCCTATCAGGTGTTCGGATTTTTCCACAGACCATTTATCAAGCTGCTTCTTCGCCGCCCCTCCCGCTCCCTCTCTCGCCGTTTTGGTTTACGATCAGCTATCTTGAGAGAATATAAATAAATAAGTCAAGGCCTTGGCAACTATAAATCAGAAAGTTGCAGGTGGAGGGGGGCTGACAACGCTTCGCTTTGAGTTCAACTTACAAAGTGTGAGGTTTATTCACGCCGCTTTGACTGAGTGTGAATGAGTAGGTGAGATGTGGGAGTAAAGTTAAAATATATTATTTCGTGTGTGATGAGGTTGAATCACAGTAACCCCCACAACAAGCTCAGTGAGTGGAAGTAGCTTTTGTTTCTACTTACACTTTCAAATACATTTCTATTGATTATTACTTTGACTAATAGACCAAACAGTATCCTTCAGTGACATTGTTTCCTATTGTTCAGCTGTGATTGGTCGAGAAAACACAATAAAATAACTTCATCCTTCCTCACAGCTCTGTGTAGGACGTACAGCCTCAGGAGACTTTTTAAAAACTGCCAAGACTGTTTATTTTTCTCCTGATTCAGTGAACGGACACGAAACAACAAATCAGCAGGAAGGACGCCAGCAACACCCACAGGTCACCAGTCTGCTCATATTAGATGAAGACTTTTACTGCAGATTAACCTGTGAGCTGTGTGCAGAGCGGCGGAGGTGAAGACATCCTGGATTGTAATCCCTGAACTGACCCTGTTACCCTGCACCCTCAGGAGACTGCAGGGTAATGGATCAAAGTACATTACTGCACAACAAATGGGGGTGTTTACTATGCTACAGTATGAATCAGACTTTCCTCCCGTAGTTCACTTGGGAAGCACCAGAGTTGAGTTTAATTGTGATAAAGACCTCTGGTGAAGTCAGTAGGAGGTGTGATGAAGCCAATAATGTAATAACAGCCGATAACGTGATGAATTTGCCATTTTTTAAATGTAATAGGCCAATAACTTAATAAAAGTCCAGAACTGATAATGTAATAACTTTTGGCCAGTAACCAATGATTTATTCCGTTATTGACTCACTTTTGACAAATTATTGACAATTTTTTTTTTTCTTTTACCAGGTCAATAACGTTAAATAACAAAATAATAAAAACAAAATAACAAAAACCAATAACAAAAATTGTTACATTATCGGTTCAGGACTTTTATTACATTATTGGCCAGTTATTGGCCTATTACATTTCAAAAAGGGCAAATTTATTACATTATCGGCTGTTATTACATTATTGGCTTCAACAATATAGACCAATAATGTAATAACTGGCCAATAATGTAATAAAAGTCCTGAACCAACAACGTAATAAC
>OOFC01044474.1:0-11034 GCA_900323345.1 Pseudochromis fuscus | reverse complement strand
CAGGACTTTTATTACGTTATTGGCCTATTACATTTCAAAAAGGGCACATTTATTACATTATCGGCTGTTATTACATTATTGGCTTCAACAATGTAACAGACCAATAATGTAATAACTGGCCAATAACATAATAAAAGTCCTAAATAGATCATGTAATAACTTTTGGCTAATAACGTAACAATTTATTAAGTTATTGGCTCATTATTACATTTGCAAAGTTTTTTTTCTTTAACCAGACCAATAACGTTAACTAACAAAATAATATAACAAAATAACAAACACCAATAACAAAAATTATTACATTATCGGTTCAGGACTTTTATTATGTTATTGGCCTATTACATTTCAAAAAGGGCAAATTTATTACATTATCGGCTGTTATTACATTATTGGCTTCAACAATATAGACCAATAATGTAATAACTGGCCAATAATGTAATAAAAGTCCTGAACCAACAACGTAATAACTTTTGGCTAAGAACGTAATCCTATATTATGTTATTGGCTGCTTATTACATTATTGGCCTGGTAAAAGAAAAAAAAAAAACTTTGATAATGTAATAACTGTGCCAATAATGCAATAAATTATTATGTTATGAGCTCTGGTAAAGCTGCTGCCCCCACAACCTGGACCCTCTGGATAAGGGGATGACGACAAGACGAGATGAGACGTTATGAGCCAAAAAGTTATTACATTATCGGTTCAGGACTTTTATTACATTATTGGCCAGTTATTGGCTTATTACATTTCAAAAAGGGCAAATTTATTACATTATCAGCTGTTATTACATTATAGGCTTCAACAAGGAGGTCAGGGTGGATGGATGGGACAACACACTTCCTGTTTGTTGACTGTTTCAAACCAACAATCAATGTTTCTTTGAAGCCCGACCATGCATTACTGTAACCATGACAACAAAGGTCCTCCATCTGAACAAAAACCCTGAGGGTCTATACAGTGGTTCACAGGGATAGTGGGGACTTTGCTGTAAATATACAGTTTGTTACCAGTAGTATTGATGTATTCTGGCCAATCTCTCTAACATACTTTGTAAATGTTTTTGTATCCATGTCCCTGCACTATTACAGCTCATCTGTAACACATGTGCTGTGGCCAAGCTGTGATGTCATCACCAGGGTTGCTGTAAGTTTGTTGTTCATCCAGAAATAAATGGAGGTTTTGGCGTCAGTTCAATAAAGATGCTGCTCCTGCGTCCGACTGGCTTCTACTCATACTGCGATATTTTCTGAATGACTTCTGCTGACTGGTAAATTATCTGCATATATAAATTCAATGTCCAATAATCTTCTTCCTCACCTCTCCTCAGATGTTTAACACTCATTACAACTCAAGAGTCTCTTCCAAAGTCCTTTGTCCTCCTGGTCCATCTCACTCCTTGATTCATGACATCACCCTGACATCACTTCATCACAGTCTAACCACCAAATTTCTTCTGTTAATCAATAAATATTGTTTCCTGCTTTCAGATTTATTATTAATTGGTCATACTCTCCATGGATGCACAAATCAATGGCATGTTTCTTTGATGTCCGTCATCATATTTAGTGATAATTGGTTTATCTTGACAAACCTGACAGATCTGATCTCCTGAAGTAAATCACTGTGTGGTAACCTCCCCAGTGGCTCCTTCATTTTCTGTAAAGCTGAGACAAAACCACATCCCGACGAAGACCTTGAGATCAAAACGTCAGATAATTAGATTTCACATCGTGACTAATGACGCACGACTGATCTTATCTTTCGACTATAAAGCGAAGCAACCAGGAGGACTCGGCTGGTGTTTGAAGGTCAACAAGATTGTTGACTAACTAAAAAATAATGAGTTGTTTTTACCCAGAACTGGGTAAATACAGGACTAACTACTTAAAGAGGGCACCAAACACAATGAAAAACACTTTGGAGTTTTGCAGCTGCTGGATCAATACAACCGGAGCCCCGAGCACCACCCACTGCAAACTGTCAGAAAACTGTGACCTTGTGACCGAGCTGCTCACGAGCCGAACGCACACAGCAAAGCCGACATGACAAGATAAAGAAAGTATTGCAGTAACCCGCTGAATGCGCCATAAACTAGCCATGAATAATCACTATACTCTGCCCTTCTTCAGATGGTTTAATTATGGGTTCTGGGAGACAGGGCACAGCTTGCCACTGCTACTGAACCCAGCTCAGCAGTCAGCTATTTCATCATTACTGTATCATTTCTCCACCAAAGTAGTCCCACTGTGCCACAGTTAAACGTGCAGCAGCTCCTCTCTGAAGGAGGGGATGGTTTCAAGAGCTCGCCAGCCCACAAGATGCATCCCCATCCTCCTGAAACCACGACAACGGGAAGACAGCGTGAAGGCTGCCTCCACACGCAGAGCGCTGTATTAAAACAGGCCCCGGGCGGTGTTCATTATTCTTAGAGCTCTGAAGACTAAATGACAGAGTACCTAATCAGATTCATGAACTATTAATTGATCCATACATATTCATCACCTACACGAGGTGTAATTTAGACCTGGGGTTTTGAGGTTTAACAGGGTGGGCCTCCCCAAGACAGAAGTGAACTAATAACACCAGCGTGATGCTTTGGGGGATGAAGAGAAGAAGTGTAATGGTGTCAAGGATGCAGGGACTGTAGCATATGTTTGTTCACCATAAATGCTGAATTAACCAATAAAAGCTCTTGTTTGCACTACAGCTGTGGATTTAGAGGTGACTAAACCATCACTGGGACACTTTAACACACTTTAACACATGAACCTGCACATTTACACCTGGATTTTTTATGCTTTTTTGATTTCAAATTCAAATTTAAAATGCAAAAATCTAACATTTATGTGCAGTTGCAGGGTTTTTGTTCATTAAAACTCTAAAATCTAAATCTGTTTGTGTGTTTTTCAGTTATTCATGTTTCATCTTCACTGTTATTACACTTTTATAACATGTAGTATGTAGTAAATCAGTAAAACAGATTACTGTAAAACAGTAATCAGCTGTTTTGCCCTCCTGAGAGAGGAGCTAGTGAAATTACAGTGATGACACCGTATTCACTGTAAAGTGCAACATCTCAGCTCTCGGGAACAGTTGGAATTTTTTTGATTGCACAAATTGTGACATAATTACGGTAATCCAAAGACTCATGTGCAGACCTGTCATCGACAACATGCTCAGAATTAAAGGGTTAATACTGAAGAAAACTGAAAATAAACTGTAAAAATCAGTAAAATAACAGAAAATAATCAACTCAAAAATACAAACATTTTCCATAATTTAAATACAGTTTGTAGCTTTTCTTTTAAATCTAAGTTTCTGTTGTACGGATACAACAGATGTCAAATTACAGAACCAAAGCTTAATTTTATAAAAACATCTTGTGTTTATGTGGATGCAAGAAAACAAATGTTTTAAAGTGCATGAACGGCCTCTGTAAATTCTAATAATATGATTAAGAATGTGATTAAGAAGAATCTGCTTGCTTTAGGCCAAAGCATAAGTCTTTATTAACCAGTAATGAGGAGGAAATGCATATTATAAATACATATATTTAAATGAGAGTTACCACATTGCCCAGTCCTCCCACTCAGTTTGACTCCAGTGGACTGAATGTGCAAATGTACGAGGAAATATATGCAAATGACACATGCTGCTAGTGAAACTTGTTCTAACACATAAAGATGCACAAACACAAGCAAACACACATTTGTAGTACAGTCTGTCGAACACACATTGCATAACTGCTGTGTGCACTGCTTATGTCCTCACACACCTCTTTTCTTCACTGCTGCTTAATGCTTCCATCGCCGCTGTCGGGGCTCTGCCCTGGCACTGTGATGAAAATGCATGCTTCATCAACTTTGTCACAAAGTCTATGCATTCTATAGTACAGCAAGACAGGCGGCGGCGCCCCAGAATACCAATGAACAGCCGGCGTTGTGTCCCTGTCAGCCCCCAAAACATCTCAGAGCAGCACACTGGCAAAAACAATCCTCGGCTAAACTTACATCACCTTTCAGCGCAGCGAATAATCTCTTTCCAAGTAAATAATTTGCTGAGTACCCTGTCATATCAAGTTGGGCTCTAAGCCTGCGAAAGGATTGTGGCCTGTTCACCGAGATTAAAGCACAACTGAAGCTTCACATCCTATTAAGCCAGATTAGAAGAAAAGCAAAGGCCCAGGAAATTGCATCACCTGTCAGGTTTTTGGTGCTAGAGATTATTACCGCCATTAAATCCTGTTGCAGCCGTGAACTGACTCACTTTCTGAGGAATTTTCTTGTTGGAGCATGTGGAGGGGAAGTGATTATCTAGTCCAGAATAGACATAAGAGAGTTTCTCTGCTTTTAATGTTCAGTGTAGTTTAAAGTGATGATTAAACAGCAGTTTGACGGAGATGTGTATAGAGTCTGAATGTCAACCTGAAGGCCATGGTTAGTTCAGCTGTTCAGCTTTAAGACAAGTCAGACAGAACAAACACTCCTGCAACACCAGGTGCACCTCAAAGATCTGAAGGGGTCAAGCGTCAACGGATCAAACGCCATGTTTCATCTCATGTGGTCACCAAGTTTCAACAGAACAACACCGTAAATCAAACCACAGCACGAAAGAAAACAACAGGCACTGCGACTGGAGTCAGCTGGAGTTGACTTACCTTCTCCACGAACATCCGTCGCTGATGAAACTTCGTAAATCCGCTTAGAAATCACTCGCAAAAACTCAGCGAGTGGTCCTCATGACTGGATTTTATTTGAAGTAATCCAGTTGGCACAATGGATACCTGCACTGGATCTGTAGCAGCTACTGAGGCAGGACTTTCAATGGTGTTGGTCTGATAGTGGGTCAAAGACATTGGGTCGGACCCGCCTCCTCACTCCTCCCTTCATATCCAAATATGGTCACTTCTGGTTCCCAAAAAACCAACATGGTGACCTTCAACAGTGAGTCCACAAACCAAGAGGTGATGTCACGTTAGCTTCGTCCATTCTGTCCAACATTTATGAAATTAGACTGTGGTGAGCACACAGGAAATAATCATCAGCAGGACAGGAAGTTGGATTTTTCACACTACTTGTGCCTCTTACACCGCATGACCCCAAGTAGCATCTTTTTAATTAATCGTAAACAACAACTCTTTACAAAAACAATGGCCGAGGGTCATCCAACACACCAACCATGACACTCACGGTGTCCACATGACTCTAAAACATATAACAACTTATTGCACTAACTCTTCCCCCACCGTGCAGAACCAAAACTCATACAACACCGAATCATGAACGTAACACCGAAAAACACCAACACTTAACACTCCCATGAGCCCTTGCAACAACCCGAACTGTCCAATCAGGGACCAGCTCAGCGATCGCTGCAATACTTCCTGCATGCAAAGGATACTGGAAGCTGTCATCCCAAAGCATCCATCTTCTACTAGCATTCATTTCCTGTTCGGGGGGGCGGAGTCTATCCCAGCTGGCAAAGGGAGGAGAGGGGGTACATCCATCGTAGTGCCACCACAGAGACAAACAACCATGGACACTTACACCTACAGTCAAATTCAGATGAATCCATTAACCTCACAGGTGTGTTTTTGGTGTGGGAGGAAGCAGCGAAGCCAAGGTTCAAACCTCAAACCATTTAACAAATAAAAACTATTGAAAATAAAAACCTATATTTTTGATACGACTAAGGCATCAAATGCTCCATCAACATTTTCCTTCATTTATTAAGATGCAGACAAACCCAGGAAGGAGCTGTTTTATTTTAATATAATCATTTCCTGATTGAGTAAATCCAAACGTGGGCAGTGTATAAAGTTGCAGGATAAATGCAGAATACTGTATAAAGTTGTTAAAACTAGGCTAAGACCAGAGAAGGTGATGAACAATGGGGTCATTTACTACACAAGCATCATAGTTTGGAAATCCACCAGTGATATCAGATGCATACGTTGCAGAGTGTTTAACCGCCCTGGAACATGTATAGTACTGTACCACTAATAGGCACTGTTGTGGCACTTCTGAGCACCCTTACTTTAGCCTTAAAATAATCATATATATCATGCCAAAGCCTTGGAAATTCAAACCATGCACACAAAAAAAACAGGAATCAAAAAACCTGGTTTCAAAGCCGACGGACAAAGTAAGTGAAGTGAGTCCAGCTCAATGTTCCCAGCTCCTGGTCACTTCCTCTGGCTGCCAACAGGGGCCAGCGGCTCTCTTCCCAAGCTGTCTTTCTGCACAGCTATTCCTGCACTGTGTGTGTGTGTGTGTGTGTGTGTGTGTGTGTCTCTCCCTGTACCATCCTCTCTCAACGACTCATTATGCGCCGCTCCTATTATTGCAGCTGTGTCACCACACTGGAGTGGTAAATGGAGGAACACACAACCGTTCATTAATGTTTTGACACCTCCACCCCTCCCCACTACTGTGTTACTTGGGATGAGCCTCAGCTTCCTCCTCGGGCGCATCAGCACAACACTTTATACATACAAATGCACAGAGCGTACACATAACACACTTAAGCAATAACTCGTCTCTCTCTCTCCCCTGAGTTCCCCGGCAGCCTCAGGCCACTGCAAAGGCAATGAGGAATACATTCATTTCACAGTCCAGCCTATTTTGTTCAGTGAATATCCAGTCAGGGACTGCAAGATGCTCTAAATGTATTCTACATTCAGGTGCCTGGAAGCACTGAAAGTACACTTCTCTAAGCAGGTTATAAAAAGTGAAACAAAGTTTAAGTTCTCAAAGAGTTGGTAAAAGGTTCGGGGGATTGTTTTAGATTCTTCAGAGCTGCCAAATGATGAGAGAGGAACCGTCTGTCAGCTCCATCCTCAGCTGATTGACCATCACACAACCTCTGGGTGGTTTCCACAGCGACGTCTCACACAGAAAAAAACATGGAGACATTTAAGCCCAAAGGGAACATCACCGTGTTTATTGACAACAGTTATATAACAATTTGTTTGTTTAAATACGTTTGTAAAATGTTTTCATAAATGGACACGATGCATGAAAACAGATTTCCCTTTCATATGTAAATTTGCTTATTTAATTTTTTTAAATGTACCTTTTAATTTCTTGTCTATACTACAGGGGATAAACCAAAGATAAGCTGTTAATATCACTGTGGAAAAATACTTACCTCTCACAACTTTCCTATTAATTGTATTAAATTTATGACATTGCTAACAGTCATAGTTTGGTTAGGTTTCTAAGAAAGATCGTAGCTGGAGATCGTAGCTCAAAGTGACAACACACAACTCTGACTATTAGTTTAAAGGCAGGAAATGAACAGAATGTTAAAGTTACATCTGGAGACAATGTAACTTATGTATCGTGACATATCTCCTGCAAAAACTGGATATGGAGGCGGGACAAAACTTTTGGAGACATTTGATTGGACCGTTGAAAGACAACGATACATCATAGCTAGCTAATGTTAATACTACATACTAATAAGAAGCCACCACACTGCTGCTGTGTGAGTCATATTTATAAATTCAACCTAAAATTGGGATTTTTTATTTTTTTTATAAACTTGTTCCCACAAGATAATATTTAAATAAATATCACAGGGGCTCCATGATGAAGTGCAAATGAGCCGTAACCAAAAAAGGTTTGACGTGACCACGCTGTAAACATGAATATTTCATTGTAAAGATGGAGATTTACATATATTGACTCATTAAGGATCTAACTTCACGTGGTCAATTACAGAACTGCTGCTATGTGTTCGTCTTTGCTGGAGTTTGATGCTTGGTGACAGCATCATCATCATCATCATCATCTTCGTCGCTGCCCCGGTTACTACCACCACCACCTGGGGCTCACTCCATTGTTCCTGGGTCCTCGAGGTTGCGTAACAGTGAAATATTACTCTGGGTTGAAATAAGCTTTCACACAAATGCCGTATGAAGTTGTTAAAAGTCAGAATAAAGTTTACATATTTTGCTGAACTCGCTATTAGTAGTTCCTGTTTCTAACATGATTGTAAAGATGACAAATTACTTTGATACTGAAGAATAAAATTTAATTATGCACATAAATTCACAACAGACATTTGAAATAATCTCCTGTGGCAGTGTAAAGCTGACTCATTTTAAAAATAAATCAGATTTCACTTAATTAGGAACCAGAGGAGTGCAAATTTTGACACATATTCCAGCACTCAGGTGCCATAACATGCACCTTTATAGTTTCTATAATCCCTCATTAAATGCTTGTGTGTAAACTGCCACATCTAAGGATAACTAATAATTAACCCTGTTTTACACCTTGTTAAAAAAACCTGACAGATCAGGGTCGAGGAGCCAAAACACTGCATCAGTTTATTGTAATGTGATTATGTTTTGAAAAATAATAAACCTGCTATTTGTAAACCTGCCAATGAGTCAGTCATGGTTCTGTTACCAACTAAAAAAAACCACAGAAGAAGAAAACCCCCGGCACCTAAGGCTGTACATTTGGTTTCAAACCTGCTGTTAATTGGCCAACTTTTCACACTGAAACCTCCGAGTGCAGCACCAATCAACACCTCGCTCCTCTGCCAGATGCACAAGGATAACAGAATAAAACAGCAGAACACTGACACGCAGAGTTTGTGAAAAGGCCGTCCTCTGCAGGGTGAACAGTCCTTGGAGCTGAAAGATTTCTTTGTCTCGGAGCCTCTTCATCCAGGTGCAGCTTTAACAATCGCTGGGACTAAACAGCACTGCTCCGTTCATCTTCTATTCTGTTTAAAGAGCGACCTTTCAGCAGATGCCACGTACGCTTAGACAGATCAAATCTGCTGTTTTCAAGCTGAGAGCGGAGCAAAGAAAGACAGTCTCCCACACAGCCGCCCAGAGGGAGCGAGCAGAGGATCACATCGGCTCCAGCTACAGGTTATCATCTGCTCTGCCTTGACCAGCAGCCTTCAGTCCTGACTGTGGGAGGTCAGCAGTCTCCAGAAACCATCACTAATCATTACTGAAAATAAACAGCTTATAAATAAGTAACGCTGCTGCAGGTTCTGTCATTATGCACACTTGAAGAAAGTCTGACCAGCAGGTATTTTTTTTTAATGTGTTTACTGTCAGGTTTCAAATCTGAAGGCATTTCTGAAACATTTGAAAGGAGGACAATATTTAAAAAAATACACAGAAGGCTGTTTTGATTTTAGGCAACAGTGGGAAAGTCCTCTCACATCTTACATCAAAGATAAAAGGTTCGACCAGGCAGTGACACAATCAATGTGTTTGCATCTGAAGTAGTTTTGCCCCCAGAGTGACTGCTGCCAGTAATAAATCTAATACATATAAATTAAACACCGACTGAGCAGAGCTTTTGTCCTCCACATCGCTGCTTTATGCCAGTGGCTCCAGGCTACATTAGCCACCACTAGTATAACACACACAAATCTTTGACTTCTCTAATGGAAGCACAGGCTGAATATTAAAAATGGATGAAGCTAACGTGACGTCACCCGTTGGTTCTGTAAAGAGAATTCAAACTAAAAAGAAACAGACAAGGTTACACCAGAGAGAAGCTGAACTTATGCTCTGAGACATTTCAGCACCAAGGACAGCGACACATGCAGCAGAGTCACGTCCTGTTTCTTACCGTCAGCTTGTAACGGTCGTAGTCTGGATACAGAGGACGAAGCTAATGTGATGTCACCTGTTGGTTTGTGGACTTTGGAAGAGGGCGTGGCCATGTTGGTTTTTTGAAGCCAGAAATGACCATATTTGGATATGTAGGGAGGAGTGCGGAGGCCTTGAACCCAGACCAGACCTGTCAATCAAAGTAGCCACACCCCTAAATATTCCTCTTTTTGAAGCTAATTACACCACAATGACTGAAGGAGTACATCTGAATTGAAGTCAGCATCTAGTGACCATCAGTGGTATTTTTTTGCACTTTGTGTTGGCCTCATATTTGACATCAGTTTCTTACACCGTATATGGCGAGAAGCCTTGATGTGGACGATGCAGGCACCAAAAATAAGAAGCTGTGAAATAAACCTGAAAATATTTCAGATTCTACTTCTCGTTGTTTTTAAATCTCTGCCAAGAACGTTACATTTACTCCTGGTCTGTTAGCAACACTACAGAATAACTTATCTTAATTTACTGATCCAGATTATTTTTGTTTGTCTGTTTTTATGATAGTGAGAGAGACATTGTATCATCAAAGCAAGATCAGAGAAAGAAATCCTGAAACACCAGAACATCTCTCTGTTAGATCTTAATGTATGTTGTTGAAAATCTACATGTGTGATACTTTGGTGGAGATCAAAGTTCATCTGCAGACACATTGGAAGAAAAACAGATGAGCATTGATCATGCATTGGCAGAGGTTTAATCACCAAACTGTTCATCATCATCAACAAGGTGAAATCAGTGGAGTACTTGAATTCTCATGTTGGAAAACACCCTGATACTGCAACGGGGTTTAAAGTCCGTTAATGAAACTGTCTGATCATCTGCTCAAACTAGACTTGACTTTTGCTGGATGTTTGAGACACGTGGGGGTTTCCTCTTTACAAGAATGAAAACTGAACAGAAGCAGGTGTTTAATTTGTCATCTCAGCTCCACAGTGAGACCCAGAAATGTTCTCAGGCATTTACTGATCTATGATTTCTACAGCGTGTAGGAGGGGGGGTGGTGATGGATGTATAACTGTACAAGACTGTGTCCTGAAGGGAAAAACTGACATTTAAAAGTTTCTGTATCATGATAGATGAATAGATAGATAGATAGATAGATAGATAGATAGATAGATAGATAGATAGATAGATAGATAGATAGATAGGTAGGTAGGTAGGTAGGTTGGTAGATAGGTAGGTAGGTAGGTAGGTAGATAGATAGGTAGGTAGGTAGGTAGGTAGGTAGGTAGGTAGGTAGGTAGGTAGGTAGGTAGGTAGATAGGTAGGTAGATAGGTAGGTAGGTAGGTAGGTAGATAGATAGGTAGGTAGGTAGGTAGGTAGGTAGGTAGGTAGGTAGGTAGGTAGATAGATAGATAGATAGATAGATAGATAGATAGG
>OOFC01044473.1:0-23113 GCA_900323345.1 Pseudochromis fuscus | reverse complement strand
TGGCTCTGCCCCCCCCCATGCACACACACACACACACACACACACTCTGAGTCGATGTATTAGATTAAACTTTATCCTGTCTTTTCATTTGGAGCGTCTCCTGGGGCTTCCTCCACGTTGCAGCGTAGCCACTTACGGCCCAGTCAGGGTGATCTGTCTTTCTTCCTGTTACACCCCCCTCCACACACACACACACACACACACACACACACACACACAGAGCTGTAAGTGAATGGAGCATTTAGCTGTAATCACATCGTCCACGACCACATCGGCTTCATTCAGAGGAGTAACACGTGTTCAGTGAGTGGTGGCTGCAGGACTCCCTGTGCTGACCCGCTGGATACTGCAGGGTTACTGTCTCCACTGTCTCCCCACAACACTGTCACACAATTACCAACTAGCAAAGTTTTCTACAAATATACAGTTTCAGGTGTAATTGTAATAACTACACAGGATTTAGAAGAACTTTTAGAAATGTGTTGACACTGTTTAACTTCAGTGTAAGTTTCATTGATTAAATAATAACATGAACTACAACATTTTAGTGAAAAAGAAAATATGATGCAGGGAATAGAGTCATACAGAAGTCTCCTATAGTTACAGAGCAGTTTGTAGTTTTAATTTGATGTGAAATTGTTGTAATGTTTAATAAAAGATATTTACACATGTTAAAAGACATTTAAACAGATCTGTGTTCTTTGATTACAGAACCACTGCTTCAGTTTACTATTAATCCTGGTTTCATCAACTGAAACAGTTATATATGGTATAAAACTTGGATCTGTTCAAATAAAATGACTGAAATCCTTTTGTTTTATGATGTTTCAGCTTTATTTACATGTATTAATATTATATTAAGATATAGAAAGACTGATTAAAGCCAGTGAAAAGGCTGCTGCAGGGTGTGGTCCTGCTGATCAGTGGACACAGATCACATGGTCTCCACAGTCCGGAGACAGGCTGTGGTTACACTGGATTTCTAGTAAATCATTTTCAGTCTGTTTATTTCTCTGTTCCTGAACAAAATGAAACAGTCATTATATTGTTTGGTAGCAAGTGTCCAAGCGTCCAACAGGAGATGTCATCACACTCCCAGTAGAATTTCATTATCTTGTTTTTTCCTTTTTGTTGGCCTCGCTGTGCTGTCGCTGCTCCTCTCCACCTACGTCTGAGGTGACTGCTGTGCAGCACATCATTAATTCAGAATTTAAAAACCACACTGCTTTGGATTTAGTTTGAACAGTTGGACTTTTAGTAATTGTTGTCAGGATTTTAGTGGCTGTGTTTTAGCTTTGCCTCCACGATGCTGTCTCCGTCCTGCTCCTCCTCGCAGTGGCTGCTGCAGTGGTAAGATCAGAGGTACACACCTGTTAAATATGCAGCAAACCAGTGTGTTCCCGAGCTCTAAAGTTCTTCTTCTCCACCGTTCTGTGACATTTGATGAGTTTGGGAGGTCGTCCATTTTGCATAATTGCCGCCCCACTGATTGCACTTCAGCCGTTTAGCCAGCTACGTTTTAAATGTCACACTGTGTTTAAAAATGGCAGCGTTGTTGGAACATTATGTTCTGTTTACTAATTAAAATGGTTTTGGAGGATTTCTGATTTCCAGTCCTATCACGGTACCAACAGGAGACTCACACAGCCTCACACATTTACCTTCAGTTTGCTGCAGCTCAGTAGCCTGCAGTGACCTTTGACCTTCACCTGGAAAAGCTTGAACACGGGGTTTAAATCTGCCAACAATCAGCTGATCACCTGATCTCTACTGACATCCTTCCTCCACTTCCTGTTTACCCAGACTCACAGACATGTTGCAGTACAGGCAGCAGTGTAATCCTGATGTCGACCATCACACAGAGACAGCTGTGTTCAAACATCACACCCACCCGTCTTGTATTTTAACATCTGCTCTGACCTCATGTGTCTGACCTGTGGACTGCAGAGTCCTGCTCACTCTTTGAGTCACTCCTTCTCCACAAAGTGGTGACAGTGGTCCAGGTCCAGCCTCTGCTTCACTTCCTCTCAGCATCTTAAATAATAATAATAGGAAAGCTCTGTCTCGTCCATCCTGCAGCCCAGTGCTGGCTCCCTCAGTCGTTCAGGGTCAGTCTGAGGACACGAGAACCTACCAAACCTTCAGGTGTCCAGAGGCTCGCAGCAGCAACACACCTTCGTATATGAAGGTGTTTGTGTTGAGTTGTGATGGGGCTGTGTGCTGTAAATGAGCTGTTACCACACAGTGTACTGCTAACACATCAACTCAACATGAAGCCTGTGTGGATACCTTCACGCGCCCAAGATAAAGAGTTAGGAGGAATTTTACCATTTTATGTTATTATGTGGTATCGATGCATTTTAATGTCTTCATGCAAAGGGAAAACTTTTCGTAGTTTTTATGTTGACATTAGATATGTAAATTAAATCTGTTCTTGTGAATGGAATAAATTTACACAAAAATTGTTGAACAGAAGATTCTGCAAAAATGACAACTTTAAAAATGTCCATATTAAATCCAGCAAATATTTGCATTGTTGAGTAATGAAGAAGTTAGAACCACTACATTTCTTGGTCAGCGATGCACAGATTGTTAATTATTTCACTAGTTAATTAATTGATATACAACTGATTTCCAACACAGCTCCAGGCAGGTGAGATTTAAAGGTCCTGATGAGTCCTGGAGCTGAGTCCTGACTTCAGACTGAGAGCAGCTGCCCTGTGATGCACCAGTAATCAGCTGTGACACGTGAAACACCTGCTGTGGTCACATCAGTGGTCGGGCTGTGCCAACACAAAGTTTCAGAAGCTGATAACGCTGTCACACAGATTTTACAGTCAGTTGATATTCCCTCCAACCACAGCCGGGAGCATCAGATCCATTGATTTCTCCTCCTGAAGTTTCCCACATCCTCTGATGGGTCTCCACAGTACCCAGCTCCATCAGGAGGCAGTGGGAGGGGACAGATGTCGGAGCTGTGGTTACACTGATGTACAGTGGTGGGCTAAGTTTAGCTGTGCAAAGAAACCAGAGCTGTTCAGTGATTCCAGGAGTTGATGGTGCTCATGTAGAAACCAAGATAAAAACCATTCATATGGTTTCCACAGGAATGTCTGGGGAGAGGTGAGTTCAGGTGGGATGGGAGGAGAGTTTGTCACTGTCATGTAACTGGAGAGGTGTGGGTGTGGGGGACTCAGTGACCAGGCTGTTGGAGATGAACGCCGCTCACTCAGCTGCTGATGAGCAGGGTGCAGAGTGTTTGAAAGTGGAGCACTTCAGAGAAAAGCAAACACCACTTTCTATCTGTGAGTGATGCTGGACAGGAGCCTGGAAGTCCTCAGGTAGTCCTCCATCCAACCAGGTAGATACATGTCTGGAGGAATCAGCTGAAAGATGCACATCTAGAGTTTTCTGCCCTGATGCAAACTGAATATCACGTGTTTCAGTTCCAGTCAGACACAAAGACCACATTAAAACCACGGCAGGTGATCCTCACACAGCAGAACCCTGCATCTGACCGACAGAAAACAAAAGCAAAGACGAACACCAGACACTACCTAGTTATTATGGAGCTCCTTCCATGTGTTGTCTGCTGAGAGGACGCTAATGTGTGGTCGTGCTTCCCCTGCCTTTTTTAGCGGTCCATGGTGATCGCAGAGGTTAAAGTTACAAGGGTGACGTGAGATGTCTTCTCCTGCACAGATGAGATGTTGGACGTGCGAGCTTCGTAGAGATCCTACTGAAAACATGCGGCAGGCTTACAGGCACCACACTTGCTTCATTTGTTTGATTGACTTCATATGTTGTGTCGTCCTCCTTGCGGACGCCGTGCATCTTTCACCAACGGTTTTCTTCCAGTGACCACAACAAAAACACACATCAGACCTGCAGACACTGTACGGCACACAGTGTCCTCATTGAAACGTGAGAAGTCATAAAGTTTGTTGATCATGATCAGCATCCTCCGTACGTGCTTACAGGTGGTCTACAGGCTCCAAACCTCCAAGATGCACTTGTGTGGTCCATCACTCTGTCGCTGGTCTTTGCTTGTATGCAGCCTGTAGAGGGGACGGCGGATGGTACTAAACACCCAGTGCCAGCTCAAACATTCACTCCTCTGGCGTCCATGTTGGTATTGTGAGGGCTCTCTGTAGCTAAGCTTGTGTTTGATTCATTATACTGAACATCAGAAGGAATGAATTTTCTTTGTGTGTGACCATGAGCAAATCCACCCATTCTTCATCTACATAGAAAAAATCAGAAAGTTGAAAACTTGCTATTTTTTCAATTGAATATCTTTATCATCATTTAGTTTTCCTCTGAAATGTCCTTTATGGAGCACAGTTGTACTTTCTCTGGACTTTTACCTTGATGCACACTGACCCTTCATATTCAGCTCACACACCTCAGATCTGAATCAATAGCACTGGCAGGATACTTCACAGGCTTCAGAACCGTGAAACCTGCTCCTCACATCTGCAGCATCTTCCAGACAAAGCTGAAGACCTCTACCACTAACTACACAGCAGGTAAATAGGATGATGGAGAAGAACACAGCCAAGATTAGCTGCAGCCACAGGACAGGACCCACAGCTGCTGATCAGTGGGTTATTTTTCAAAAACAGTCCACAGCAAACTGTGACCAACCATTTTCTGCCTTTGTACTGCAGTGTGTACTGTACTGTGTACCAGGGTCATGGTCATTATGAACAAATACAGGGCTGGACACATCTAAACACAGTGTGCATGCAAATATTTCACAATAAAAGCCTGATTTCTGTCCACTGAAGTATTAATAGTGGGCTTTCATTTGGTCAAAATGAGGCTTTGTACTGAAATATGTTTCAGTAAACTTTCCACAACCAAGGACATTATAAATAATGAAGTCCGGCCTCTAATACAAGCTGACCTTAAATAGAGGCCTTGTAGCAACAATAATGTACAATAGTTGCCAATGATGTTATTTGCAAGTTATTACATTATTGGCTTTATTAAATTTTAAAAGGCCACTTGTATTGCATCATTGGCAGGTATCACATTCTTGGCTGCTACAGGCCTGGTACCTTCTGCAGTGTAGCTAAATAATTTTCTCTTTGTTCATGGCGCTGCGTCCTTTTGACTGTGCAGAGGTTTGCATGAGGCAGGATCACCCACTAACCCTCACACACAGCACTTCAACATATTAAAAAAAAGTTTGCTCGTATTGCCAGAGAGCGTCTGGGCACATTTCCACCCATCGCTGTGTGAGCGTGAAGCAGCTCTGCAGCAGGAAGTAGACACAGCCCAGACAAGGAAATCCTTGACTTCTGTTCCAACCCATTTCTTCCAGTAGTTTTGTTCAGCATTGATAGCTGATCAGACGAGCAGCCCAACGAGTATTTCATGTTTCTGAGGGCGTCTAAGCAGCCATGCATGATTCAAATGCTGTTTAATATCAAATGATTGGGTCGGTGGATTTATCCCAGCTTCTCCTGCAGCACTCTGGCTGCCTTTAATAATGTGCTGTCTCCATGTTACATACTGATGACTTCCACTCTCTAATAAGACGGAGCTAAATAACTGTCACGTCCTGTCAGAGCACATGAGGCAATTACTTTGTTGAGATTCCCACGGATTCCCCAGGAAATCTCCCATCTATTGTCTTTAAACAAACCAGAGCAGTAATGAGTGTTACTGAGTGTATGCCTGTTCTGCTGTCTGCTGATTCTGGCCCTCAGTCACATCTCATCAGTGCTCCCAGTAAATCAATACTTCTGCTGAGATGTTTAATGCATGGCACACTAATATAATATCAGCAGAGGTTAACTGTTGGAGTGGAGAGAGGCTCCTTTTGGATTCCCAGGCTGAAGACGTTAACTAATTTAAATGCAGTCAAAGAAGTGAATGCATCCCCCACAGGAGCAAATCTCTACACAAATCAACTCTCAAGTTTCAGGTTTCAATGAGCGGAGAGATCCAGTGTGTGTTTATCTGATTGTGGTGCAGAACGAGAGCGATATCTCAGCCTTCACACAGGACGGGACTCCCCACTCCCAGCTTCATTTCACAGCGTCACTGAGATGGGCTGCAGACGTCAGTGTTCCCATGGCAGCACCAGAACTTCAGTCAGAAGGTCCAGTCGAGATTCAAACTCCCGAGGGTCGCAGGTCCACGTCCGGCCCCCAGACCTCCTGGTGCAGACGGCCACATTTAGGATGCTGTTAAATCAATTTCTCCTCTCATTTCAGGATTCCTGCTTCAAGACAGGATCCAGTGGAGAAAGCTCTGTAATGAATTATTGATACAAACTTTGATCCAGCAGACTAATTTTGCTCAGGCGGCCTGTTAAAATGTCTCAGCCTCTGGCAGTCTCACCATCCCTCTGCCATACATGAAGTGGATCACAGTGCACGGCAGCAGCGCTCCATAATCATTAAAACGGCTCTTTACGTCGTCCTGATAACACTAATGAAAAGTGTGAGGGACGGGTTAGGTGAGGACAGGCCTGCTCAGTCATTTGGCTTCACCTCACTGTCCCGACGAGGAGCCTGTTCCCAGGATGAGTCAGTGTGGTCTGAAAATGAACTGAGGGTTTGGTGCAGAGTCATCCACCTGAGTTATTACAGGCTGATCATTCAAACACATTCAACTTTCTCCTATGGTGTTAATAAAGTTCTTAAACCATGAACAACATACCATAAATCCTCAATCGGGGGCTGGTGCCTTTATTCTGCTCGGATGAAGAATGTAACTGCCTCTGTTTGAGGTGTCAGAGTCCCTGCATTATGCTGCTAGTAAAGTGTTTTCAGACTCTTCATTTCTTAACAAGGCTTTTATTGTGAAACATTTGCATCCACACCATGTGTTAAATCTATTCAGCCTTGTTTTTTTGGGGGGGTCCAGCCTTTGTTTTTCTTGTATCTATTTGTTAAAAGACATACAGTGTGTATTTTACATACCTGTATACTCAGTAGAAACAGAGCAGTGCACTTCATGTCCTCATGTTATCTCCATGTCTGCAGCTCATTGTGGATCCATGTGGTCACACTTACCCTGTGGCCAGTGCTCCCTCATGTTAGTGACTGTTGTTTAGTTTTCTATGTGAATAGTGTATGTTAACACAAAGACAACCGTGGAGCTTCCTCAGCTCCTTCAGACTGCAGAGGAGAAGTGACTGAAACACAAAGAAACCATGGTGTAGGTGAACACCTGGGAAGTGATTGGACAGTAAAGCATCATGTCTGTGGAGATATTCCCATGTTGCTGGTTGTTTTTAAACCTTACTAACAGTGGGAAGCTGTAAACCTTTCTACAGAAAACAGTGAATGTGTGGTTGATGGAAGCCCAGAGGACGACATGTGGTCACTTCCATCTTGGTTTCTTGAGGCGGGAGGAGCTGGACCTGAAGGCAGCTCACACCCACCTGTACCTGAAATGGACTTGGCCATAATTGTCCACATCTTAATGAGTTTTCATCTTTTAAACCTGTGAGCTCTGCGAAGGTTTTCCCCCGTACAGTTGGAGACACCGAGACCACAACTATATTTGTGCCAGACTGTAAACATGTTTATTTCTGTGACATTTTATTGTTTGGGTTTATGGGGATTCACTTCCTTTTGGAGCCTCAAGTGGCCGTAGGAGGAACTGCAGTTTCAGAGAGAAAGGTGCAGAGAATAATCTTTATAATAAAGAAATGCAGCAGCTACATGTACATAAAGAAAGAATGATCTGGAATATTTAGGATGACCTGAACAACAGTAGGAATCTCTGATACAGTTGAACTCAAATTTGCATGACCTACTGTTAGTTACCACACATGGTAACACGTACTGTTGCACTCACTGAAACTCACCCCCCACACCCTCCTTTTTAGTGACAACATATCCAGTAGAAATCCTTCCCATCAACAGTGTGCTGAAAATACGACATCCCATTTCTTCTACCACACTGCTCCCCTACAGCCGCCGTCACCGCAGTGTGATTTACATGGAGTTCGGAGGTGCTGACACAGCCCCCACAATAATGTCCTGGCCGCTTCAGGCCCGTGCAAACACATCCGCAGCCTCGCAGCAGATTACACCCAATTCATTTCATGCTTGTATCTCGTAATATTGACTCGGACTGTCCGCAGCTTGTAGACTCCTTTATTTTATTTGTTCTCGACGCTCGGCTCAGCATTTTCCTCCCATTGTTGCAAGAAAGGGAGGGAGGAAGGGGGTCAGAGGAGGGAGGAGTGGAGGTTAAAAGAAAAGGGGGACGAGGGAGGGGAGGATGTCACCAGAGGGGGATGTAATTAAGGAGGGAGTGCTATGCGAGGAAGAGCGAGGGGGGCGGATGAAGGGATAAATGCGGTCCGGCCTCCTAACTGCCGACAGCAGGCTTTGTAATGTATTGTTCTTCTGCTGCCCGGCCAACAATACACAATGTGCAACAGGGATGGAAAATGGTGTTTCACGGACCGGTGTGGTGGGAAGGATGGGAGGCGGCGCTGGACTCACCATAAACTGCATCTCCAGATGGTGCTGTGCTTCATTTGTATTCACGTCGAGGTCCACTCAGAAAGTGGAGTCACCCACAGGCAGGGACAGGTCAAAGACAAGGTCTGCTGCAGTGGTTTCTCAGTGTTTTCTCAAACCTGAGAAACTGTTTGCTTGGAGAAGATCTTTGTCTTCTCTCCGGCTCCAGGTTTTCCTGTGTGGATTTTCCTGTGTACACTGGATATTTTCAGCTGTTGAGCTTGTGGTTGGATGAACTAGAATGAACTGTGATGGATATTTTCACTGTTTCCTGGTATTATATTTAGAGCCTGACCAATATGAGATTTTTGAGACCAACACCAATTTTGAAGACAAAGATTTTATGATTAACATGATGGCTGGTAGTGAATTTCTGAGCTGGAAACTATTAAAGAATCCATCTGTCCCTGTACCTTATAATCTAATCAGTCAAGGGGATGGAGCTGGTCCCAGCTGATGAGACGGGTACAGCCTGGAGAGACCCCCAGTCCATCTCAGGGCCAGCACACAGGGATGGATCATCCACACTCACACCAACAGCCAATTTAAAACCATCAGGGCACCTCAGGAGCATTTCTGTGGACCGTCACCCCTCTCCCACCGAGCTGGTTCCAGTGCTAGTTTGGAGCCAGTTCCAGACTTAGCACCACCGTGTTGTGTTTCCTCCACCGTGAGCACTCCCCCCCAGTGGCTAAAACCAGTGCTAAGTCAGGCACCAACTCCTTGCTGGGCCGGAGCTCAGCACCGACTAAGCAGTGACTACGCCGATCACCTCCTCCATTTAAACATTATTACAGGGAGGGTGCGCTTCACCGTCATATGCGACCAGGAGGACATGGTGATTCCCCAAAACACTGCAACACTGCTTTGTTAACTCAATCATGTTGTAACTGGAATATCCACTGAAAAAAATAATATTTTCATGGACTGATAGTAACAAGGTAACAGTAGTTTGTTTACAGCAGCTAGCTTGCTAGCAGCTGGTTGTTGGGGAATCGTCTAGCTGTGCAGTGATGTACACACATTTTACGATGACGCACTGACGTGGCCCCAACTTAGCTCCTTACCAATGGAAAAGCAGACCGGGTCGTAGGAGGAACAACATCTGAACCAACTGACCACCAGCTCTAGCACCAGTTCTTGTTTGGTGGGAAAGGGGTATGTGGGAGGAAGCCTGAGTCTCTGGGGAACCCATGCAGAGTCCACACAGTAAGGTCCAACCAGAACCTTCTTGATGTGAGGTGACAATGCCAACACCTGCACCACAGTACCACCCTGTATTAAAGATTATTGAACACTATTATAAACTGTAGACAACCACATCACCATGATTGGAGTAGTAGTCCTGAGGGCCGTCATCACGACCGTGGACCTTCTTGTGGATCGGATACCCCCTCCCAGCGATGCTTTTCTGACTGTGGATACTGCCTGTGCAACCTCACAGAATAAACAAGAGCTATAGAAAGTACCTCTGATGCCCTTGTAGAGAGACTGCAGCAGGTCTTCATCGTGACAGTCCCACACCTCAGTGCCTGTTCATTTTCCAGCTGCTGGTGACAGAAGGAAGAAGATTTCATTCATTAAAAATACCAACAAACACAGAGGCTACCTCTTCTGTCCTCTGACTTGGGATCAGAGGATTGAGGTTCGTGTCCCTTCATGGTTGGCTCTAACATTTCTTTGGGGTGGCAGTGGGTCGGGACCTGGGTTCTGGTCCCAGTAGATACACCTATCACCACCTGGACTACACCTGCTACTCAGACAGGAGCCCTAAATCAGCCTCTGTACATCAGTGTGAAGGATCAGGGTGTAATATATTGGTGGCCCAGATAGCAGCAGGGGCTCAGTGTGATGCCTGCAGTCAGCCAGGTAGACAGAGTGTGTGTACACTGGTGAAACGGTGTCAGCTGATGTGTGTTCAGCCTGCTGTAATATTTGTAGTAACTGCAGCAAAGTGTCTTTTAACATGAGGATTCAGATCTAACCAAGGTGAGCAGAGAGAGGTTTTTCTGTGAATAGTTTGAACTTCTCTGGATTAGACTTCAAGAATGAACAGCTGGCCTACTTTCCCACCCTACCCACTCCTCGTGCTCCTTCTCCCCAGTCTATTTCACAGCCTAGTGAACTTTAAGTATGAAGGGGGGGGAGAGAGAGAGGAGCTGGCAAAAAAGGCTCAGCGTGGCTCGTTGGAAGCTGTACGCCTCTGGTATTTTTGGTTTTGGATTGGAGTTCAGCGAGTTTCCAAAAGGCTGCCAAACATGATGCTGGGAGGTCTGAGCTGCCACGGCCAGCAGAAGGTCAAGATGAGGACATACACTGTAAAACAGGAAGTAAATGGCCACAGCATGCATTAGTTTCTCCACATTTTTGGAGCTGAAAGTGTCGAGCTGTGAAGGTTGTGTCTGCAGGACCTGTGGCTGCCACACAACACACAGCCAGTCTGAAGCTGTAACACACTTACAGTCTGATGGTGTCTGAACGTGGCCATGTTGGTCGTTTGGAGCCAGAAGTGACCATATTTGGATATGAAGGGAGGAGTGAGGAGCTGGGTCTGACCCTTGAACCTGAGGACACTGTCCAATGTGAATGAGACTGGAATTCAGGTCTGCTCTCATTGGAGACCAGGCCTGTCAATCAGACTAACCCCGCCCCTAACTCCTCCCCCCAGATCTCTGAGGAGAAGAATTGACTTCATCTAATGACATCAGAATGACTTGTGGAGAAATGTATTGACTGAATATTTCAGGATTGGAAATGAGGATTTTTTTGAGCAGCATCTTGTGGCCATTGGTGGTATCACACTTTATGCTCTTCTGCATTGGCTTCACTTTTGAGACCCTGTTGCTTTGTCCATTTCTACAAACAGTCTTTGGACATAATCTTCAGATTTATGTGTGATACTTGACCTGTGTAGGGCTGCAAGTTAGAATAATTTCCATTATGGATTAATCTGCTGTTTATTTTCTTCATTCATGGTCTTAAAGCTATCTCTTTAAATCCTATCTACATCAGGTCAGATGATCCCTGCCTGTGGACCAGGGTGCAGCTCTCATCAGTGTTGCTGCTGTGATGGGTCAGGTGCTCCGTGCTGGTACATCACATCCTACTTGTTCCAGTCATTTTTGTGTTGATCGGCCTGTAAAGGTTGATCCAATTTCAAACGCTCCATTTGTGCTCTGTTCAGATGCAGTCACATTTCTTTGTCTTTGATGTGTGCTGATGGTGTTTTATTCTAACTGCTCATCATCCCTCTGACGCTCGGCTGTCAGGTGGAGGCAGTGTTTCATTCTGCCGTCCAGTCAGAAAGCCCGTCTCCCTGCCGCGCTGCAGCCACACCGGAGCCATACATCCCTGGACTATTTTACACTCAGCACAAACACTCTGTAAAATAAGTCACGTACGCCACAATACTTCCTCCTTTGTCCTGTATCATAGCAACCAGCTGAAAAGCGCTGCTGCTCCAAAGTGTTGTGTGGCTCAGCTGGTCTGTTCACCTGGTTCAAGAGGTGGACACGGGGCCTCAGCAGGCCTCCTCCCACCGTAATGAAACCTGAGAGCATTGTTCTTCGTGGTTGTGTCAGTGTGTGGTTCAGCAGCTGCTTTCTCCTGATGTTCATCTCTCCTTGTTATTTCTGATCCAAGTGTTTACAGGCTGACAGCTCTGGGTTTGACTTGTTCTTGTTTTACAAGCTGAACACACACTTCCTGCTCATTTAGCACTGATGTGCTGACAGGTGTTTTGTGGATGTGTCGGTGCTGTTTAGGCAAAAGCAGACCAAAGAACGAAGGATGGAGTTTTTCTTACAGCTCGTGTGAAAATAGTCCAGTAACATTACCTGGCAGCCAGTACGGTCCAGGTCAGCATCCAGACCCAGGCCCATAGGCTGTGTCAGACACTGTGGAGAGACGTTCACGTCAATAAAAACATCTGTTTAGGCCCAGTCGATATTTTCTCTCTCTCTCTCTCTCTTTTTTAAAACAGTTTTTGCATAAGCCTCTGCTGGTGTACACACACTCTTAAAACTCTGGGAAATTCATAATGATGAATTATATTCATAATGATGAAACTTATAATTTGATATTGATTTGAACCATGATGAAGCAGAGCTTTGAGGTGGTCCACATTCTTGTGTGATGATAGGGGAACACCACGTCATCATGGATAATAATGGTGACATTGTCATCCTTGCAGCCTGTGAGCTCTGTATACTAGTACTGTACACTCCCTACTTTTTCTTCTCATGTATGAGGAAACACTTGAATGTTCTCCGGTGCTGAAGTCACTAATTTACAGCCTTTAATGTTCAAGTTGATAATCTGTGAGGATTTAACTCTCATATTCTGAAGTCATGTTTCCCATTGATCCTGGAAAATAGTGGAGGTCTAGATACTTGAGAGAGGACTGAATGTGAACACTGATCCATGACAAGACAACAGCGTAAACACCATATCTCCATAGATGCCACTGCATTTCCACACTCTCACACACCGTGTCATAACCTGAACCACGCACTAACCTCTACAACTGAAGGATTTGTCATGGGTTCTTACTTTGTGTTTCCAAACGGAAGTGGGATCCTCACGGTGTGACCCCGGGCGCCGGCTCCGCTGCAGCATCTCAGCTGACATCACAGTTTGGCCGCACATCACATCAGTAAAAATCCTCCCTGATTGTGCTCTGACAGAGGAACATGGCGGCTACAGTCAGCGGCGTGGAGCTGCTCCGTGCAGGCATCTGAACGCTGGGAGTTATTCTCCTCATGCAAACGGCCTTGAAACAGTTCTGCAGCAAGTACTGGGCTACTGTGGTACTTGTTGCAGTACTGTTAAGTACCTCAGTACTTCATAAGTCATACTTCACACATCTTCATATTTAGATGGGCCAGGGAGCCCTTGGAGCAGGGAGGCTGGTCATTGGTCCCTGTGTGTGTGTGTGTGTGTGTGTGTGTGTGTGTGTGTGTGTGTGTGTGTGTGTGTGTGAGCTGAGTGTCCTTATTACAACAGCCACATTTCTGTAAGTCTTTTAGGATTTTAGGACATAATTAGAAGCCCCCTGTCCTCAATACAGCTGCTCTACAATGATGCCATTTCTCAAAATACCAACTGGCCCTCATTAGCTGGACTGTGCTCCATGTGCTGTCACGTGTAGATATCAGCTGGTAACAGTAATGTACAGTTTATCTGAGGAGGGGTCACTTCCTGTCAGCCACAGTGAACGATTTGTTGTTCTCACTTCCTTGTAGGTGGTGTCTGACACACAGGGATAATTATAGTTTAATTTGTCCAGTTTACGTCACATTTCTGCCTCCACTACAATAATAATTAGTTTAGATTGAGTACCATAATTATTAATTTTTAGGATCATTAGTTAAAATCTAAGAAAACTGAGTGTTTGCCTTGATGAATGTATGAAACTGTGACAAGTTAGCAATTAATTTTATACTGTTTTTGTTCCTACATTCAAACCAGCTCTGAAACAGCATTAGCCTTGGAAAAAAAAAACTCCTCACAGTCCTGTTTGAGTCATTTTTCACTGACTGCAAATATAATGTATTTCTGAGCCAGAATAAAATGGATCTTTTTGTCTGTGGCTTGTGTGCACCAGCATAGTGAATATTTACCATGATTACACAGACAACTACACTGCCAACTTTTAAGTAGTCCCACACAAAACAAACACAGAGGAGTAAAAAGTACAACATGTTCCTGCAGCAGGGTGGAAATGCAAAGTAGCAGAAAGTACTTGCAGGTTGTAGTACAGTACTGAAGTATGTAAACATTTGTGAATGCAGATTGGTGTGACCACATCACCGTCTCCACTCAGCTGACCATGGATGACAGTAGCTACATGTTAGCTAGTCAGCTGTTAGCCTGTTGTCTCTGCTGATTCTAGATCAGCCTGAGCTGTGTGTTCTGCACCATATGATCTCAGAATAGGTTACACATCAGCATACATGCATGCTGTTCACTGATGATGATGAGGATAATAATAATAATATATTTCTGAGTGGGGCTGTGATCATCCTGTTAGAAACCAGTTCACCCACCAGGCTGCAGCAGGTACCAGGTTAATCCACCATGAACGTATTCACTTCCACACGTCTGCCTCTGTCTGTTTGAGACCATTATTATGGATTCTGGATGTGTGCTGAATGTACTGGTGTGATCCTCAGTAAACCGTTTGTTGCAGGCCCTCTCCCTCCAGCTGCACTGAGCCGCTCCTCTGTGGTGTGGTGCAGACCTGCAGATCCTTCACAAACCTCTAATTGGTCCTTGACAGAAACACTAGCTGTGCTGCTGCTGAGAGGGACAGTAGACGGCTGCGTCCTCCGGAGACGGGGCTGAGGGGGTTTTATTATTTGCAATATTGTTGAGTTGTTTGATGAAAACATTCGGTGGTTTGTCTCGGGACGACGGCCAGACTTTGAAATTGGAAATCTCTGCAGGTGGAACAAGAGAAACAGGAGGAGGGAGGAATAATTGGCAAATGTATGGTTATTTATTTAGAGAATGATTGACTCGTCCTCTGCGTCCGTCTGTGACTCATCTGAGCTGTTGACTTAAAACCCAACAAACCTCAGCCTGCACCTGACACCCTGTCACTCTGCTTAGCTTTGTCCGTCTCCACCTCCTGACTCATTCATGATGTGCATAAAGAGCTGTGTTTACCACTCATCTCTGTGAACGGCATACAAACACCTGAGCAGCTGGAGCCTGCTCGGGGATAGTCTTTGTGAGGAGTGTAGCTGTAGACGTCCTGCTTTACAAACGGGAGCCTTCAGGACGTGACGTGGTCGTCTCTCAGCTGGAAGTCTCTGTACACATCTGGATGGTTGTCTCTGAGCTACTCTGATAAGACTGAGGTCTTTCTTTACTTTGCATTAAGGTCTTTCAGTCACTTATAACTTTCTCCACAAGTTTCAACAAACATGTTGCTGTGTCCACACTGTCTGCTCCCACTCCACACTAACAAAGAAACACACTCAGTGGATTATTAAAAGTGACCAGCAGCACTGTGTGTGTACTTCTGTCTGCAGATGGCTTTAAATGCAGAGCACATGTTGGGTTTTAGTTGTGTCTAGACGTCTGAGACATACCTGGCATCACAGTGCAGGGTGTCTTTCTGTGTGTGTTGGACGGACGAGACAGATCTGACTGATCTGTGCTGAGGCTGAGTCAGAGGAGACCAGGGTCAGCTGGCTTTTATTTAGCCGTCTCTGCTCAGCCACTGTTTGATCTGCTGTCTTTTCCATCTTCCTGAGACACCAAAACATGTACACACACACACACACACACACACACACACACACACACACACACACACACACACACACAGAGTTGCTGTTGTTTGTTGTAATGTATTCACCTCCCTGTCTGGAATTCTCCTCCAGACAATTCCATGAATTCCATGAGGCAGAAATCCTGCTGTTTGTTGCAGCTGTTGTTACATTGTTACATTGTTTCTTTCTTGTAATGTAATGGACACTTTTTCCTGGCACCTCCTTAATAATTTAGGGTTTAAATCCTGTACATTAGCACAGATTTCCACTGGTGTTCCTTTCTGTACAGTTAATACCATCTGCCTGTGTGTGCATGTCAGCTGCTCTCAGAGCCTTTACACCACAGACTGTGAGCCTGTCCTGTTAATTATTCAGAGCTCTTATCTTAGGAGGTGTGTTGTGTTGTTTTAACCCGGCCAGCCGCACATGATGTGTTTCTGAGCTGCATAATGATGCCAGACTCTGAGCTCTCTGTCTGCCCTGAGCTGGGGGCAAGGACACTGTGGAGACAGAGAGAGACCTGGTTTATTCATAGCGCTCCATGACACCACTGCTAATAGCTGGAAGCCTCGGGGATTGTCGAGCAGACTTCCTTACATTCTGTGCCGGAGCCCGGCCTGCTACCTCCCCGTGCTCACAGGTGATTAAAGATGCACTGACCTGTGGCTCCAGCTCACACTCACACAGTAACAGCCACATTCTCACAGTGACTGGAACCATAAAACATCCTCTATCCGTGGTTTGGTTCCAGCTGACAAGCAGCATCACTTAGGCTGTAGGATGCTGCCGTGTGTGGTCAGCTTTAATTAGCCACAGGGTTGGAGTCACCCCCGGGTCTGGTGTACAATCAAACATTTATTGGATTCACTTATAAATTGTGATTCCCTCTCTCAGCCTTTCTGCAGCATGTTGTCAAGAGAAGGTGTCAGCAGCATCAGGAGAGCTGTGTCTGTGGTGTGGATGTCTGAGGATGCCTGGTTCACACCCTCCCTCCTCGTGGTCCGGCTGAGTGTGAAGGTGGTGGAGTGACAGCTGGCCTCAAAGCTGCTGTCAAGTGTCAGTCTGTCGATATCTGGGTGGAAGAAATCTGACTGTGACACAAACATCTGTGCATTGTGTATAAATGATGGATGTGGCCATTGGTTGTTGGAGAGAGTGACATTCAGCCAGCACTGTTTGGATATTTTGTCGGAGCCAGAAGTGACCACGGCCGATTCTCAATACATGTACTTGTCTGAATGTCTCTCAGCCAAACTCCTGCTCCAGTTTGAAGTACACACTTCACCAAACACCCCGATGTGTCCTCGCTCTGCTTCTTTTGAAAATACTTTTCTTTACACAAAGACACGAGTTTGACAGGATTTCACACAGTTGACAATATTCCTTTGTTCAATTGTTTTAATGACAGTAAAAACAAGTTACGTTGAAGTTTACCACTGTAAACTTATTTCTGAAGTGTTTTCCACAGTGTGCAGCAGCAGCAGGGTCGGATAACCTGTAGAAACCCCTAATAATAAATAATAATAATAATAATAATAATAACAATAATAATAATAATAATAAGGATGCCATTCTTCTATATTTGACTCCACAAATCCTGTGAAGAACCTGAACCAGCTGCTGCAAATCCACCTGATCCTGCTCAGAAATATATATAGTTCCATGTTGTGTTGCTCAGGAGGAGATGAGCAGATTAATCCTGTTTCAGTACGGCAGTAACAATGGTTGCAGCAGGACAGTGTGCTGTATCTAAATAAACTGGATGTGAGAGAATTGAGACCAGCTCTTGAATAAATGTGTTTATGTTTCCACCTGGTGACCAGACGTGCAGTTTATACCAGTTACTCGGACTTTAATGACACAGCTCGGTGTGTCCACTCGTACGTGGCGTTGGCAGCACTGTGAACTGAAACATCAGGTACTTGGCCTTTTTTTAATACTGGTTGTGCACTCTCCAGCTGTCTGTGTCAGCAGCTCTGCAAACATTCACAGGAAAATGACTCAGTGTGTGTGTAAAGTATGACTGGAGTGATGTAACGTCTCACATTCCCCCTTATTTCCCAATTACCCCACAGCGCACACACACACACACACACACACTGAGGCAGAGCAGTAAACAGTGAGTGTTGAGAGTTCAGTGCAGAGTGGAAAAGAGTTTGTAAAGTTTACCAACACAGTGAAATGTGCACACTGAGCTGGTTATTTCCATTAAAGTTGAGGAAAATAGTTTCAGGTTGAGTCTGGAAAGTTTTCATAGATGATGGATTTAGAAATAATTGGTGACAGCTCACTGAAAAGAATGAGGATTTGCTTGGTTAAGGCTCAGGTGGGAAAATGAATTCCCTCGTGATGTGATGTGAGAGATGAGTTAAGCTACTGTCACTCAGAGGAGAAGGAAGTGATGTCAGCCTGCTGGTGAGGACTGTTACTGTGGATCTGTGCTGGGACGTCAAGACAAAGCTGAAAAATAAAGGTGTGAAAAAACTGCTGTTCCTTCTATGACCACCGGAGGCACCGGAGGACAGTCACTCCCCATAGACAGGCATGTTAAATTAACACAATGTCCAACACCAGGGGGCATTGTGTTGAGGTTTAAAGTTATTACATCATCATGAAGGGTGTGGGTGGTCAGAGGAGGTTATGTGCAGTTAGCTCCAGCTCCTCCCTCTCATCCAAATATGGTCACTTCTAGTTCAGACATAACCAAGATGGCGACAAATAAAAGATTCTCGGCTTCAAAACACTGGTCCACAAAATGTCACAATGCTTTCAGAACCACTTCGATGTTTTCATGACATGGAGCTGAACTCTAACCCTCTTCCTCCTCTTGCACCTCCTTCTTCTTCCTCCCCCAGCCCTCCAGTGTTACTGTGACCGCTGCAGCGCCAACTCCAGCTGCACCACAGATGGCGTCTGTTTCGTCGCCATGCGCAAGTCAGGTACCCGGCTGACCATCGAGCAGCGTCAGTGCGTGCACGAAAACGAGCTGATCCCGCGGGACCGGCCCTTCATCTGCGCCCCCTCCGTCAAACATGACAGCGGCATTTACCCCATGTGCTGCACCACCGACTACTGCAACAAGGAGCCTGACCTGGATATCTTCCCCGGTACACACACACACACACACACACACACACACACACACACACTCTGGTGAGACTGTGGGTAGGAGGCAGATGTTGGGTTGTATTGGTTTGCTGATATCTTCTTATGATGCTACCCACTGAACTCCAGCTCAGTCAGTTATAAGTTAATTCACAATTTAAAAATAATTGAACAACGGCCAGTAATTACCACTTTATTAGGTACACCCTGCCAGTGGTAAAATACAGTGTATTCCTGTGAGAGTGGCGGCAGTATTCAGCAGCTGCAGTGCACTTGAAGAGCTCTCCCCACTGGTAACTCAGCTTCAGTTGTTTCTCTGTAACTAGACACACACTCTGCAGACTAATATTATTCTAAAACAAAGCACAGCCTCTGTAATTACTCGTTTCAACTGTGCCACACCAACAGAACTGAACACTTGAACGATGACTGGGTTTCACAATAGCTCCTCCTTTTGTCTGCTTGTTCATTGCATTTGTCAAGGACACACAAAAATGTGTGTGTCTAATAAAGCTGTGGCAGGTTACACAGAGACCTCCCTCAGAGCTGACAGCGGCCTGCAGGTCCGGATGGAGTCCACCATGTCGGGGTTTTACAGTTACTGCTCATCTGTGTCCAGCTTTTCAATTAGTCTGGACAAGAGGTGAAATCAATACATCCAATCTCCACAGCAGCTTTATGGTCTCCAATTAATACAGGTGTTTTTTTGTTTGTTTGTTTTTTAAATGTCCATTTAAAGTGGAGAGATTTACATTTGATGAAGGGACTGTACTCACACAGCACCTTACACATCATTTCCTCTCCTCTCAGTTTACACATCCATACACTCACACCAGGAGGAGCTGGGGATAGATCCAACAACCTTATGATTTGGTCTGTTCTGTGGTGCTCGAGTAAAGAGGTGTGTCTGTACTGGACTGCACCCACTCTGCACAGTTTGCTGGTTTAGCAAATGAAGTTATATGTTCTCAAAATACCTCCACGCTGTGCAGTGAGTGTTCCACCTCATTCAGCCCCGTCTCAGAAAACACCACGTCCATTTTATCTATCCAGACCCTTCAGAGCTCATCTGCTGACATAACTGTGAGGGACAACAAGGCAGCAGCACAGAGTGGAACAAAAGCTGAGTGCTGCTGTTTGATGGTGTGTGCTGCAGAAGTGAAAGGCCAAACACAGACCGGCTGGAAACAGATGAGAAGTCCAACACCAGAGACTGTCCCTCATACATGGACTTAGCCTCCGTGATGTCACCTGTTGGTTTGTAGACGAGCAGTTTGAACTTTGGGGTGCAGCTCTTGGCGGCGAGGAGCCAGAAAGGGATCCTATATGGACAAGAGGTAGAAGTGAGGAAGAGGCTCTGACTGCAGCTAACCTCACCTGTAACTACCTGTAACTTTAGGCCTTGACATCATGAAACCAGTGAGCTCCGTAAATATCCACCCCCTGCACAGTTGTCTTTAACAGGAAATCAGTCACAGAGAATAAACCAGTTTTCTGCACCTGACTGTGATCATGGACGTCTGTGGGATTGACTTTCTGTTGGAGACAGCCTCCAGTGGACATGTGAGGAACTGCAGGTTTTGGACTTTGTGTTGGCTTCAGTCTCAGAGGTTATAAGTTGGTGCGCTGTCATTTTAAGCAGAGAAACATGTATTTGAAATGGCACCAGTGCCCGTCAGTGTGGAGAGGCCTGACCTCACTGTACAGCTGTAAAGATTCAGGTGTGGGATGCTCTGTGGACTTAAACACCAACGCTCTGGTTTGTTTGAGGTGGATACAAACCACCACATAACAACCTGTTTCCTCCAGGTCAGGATAACTAACACTAACAGGACACTCAACACACACACACACACACACGAGGATACTGGCTCACCTGTTGTTATTTTATCATCTTGTGGCAGCGTAGCCTTACATTGAAATAAGGGGAAACATGGATGTTGTGCTCCTCCATCCCTTCACCCTGTTTCATTTCTACACCCTGGTACTTTGTCACAGCATCATTAATGGCGGTTGGTGGTTAAGAGTCTCCTGCCGGCAGCAGCAGCAGCATCTCTGCGATGGAGCCTTGAAAGTGTCTGAGCTGGTATTACTGCTCTCCGCTGCACTCAGGCTTTGAGAAACTGAATCATCCACAAAAGGTTGAGAACAGGCTCCTGTGGCTGTGAGCTCTGAAAGACAATCCACAACAAAATTCTACTTTTCTCCACCGCTCAGAGGATTTAAATTTCATCTCTTTGTGTTGTATTTGTTTTGTAAGTTTGTCGATACCTTGGTGGCATTCATTGCCTGTTGTTACAAACAGGGACTGTAGATTTCTGAATTGTTGGGTTTTGTTGAGGAAAGTAGTGAAATCATTGTCACATTGATGTTGTCGCTTTCAGATGTACATTTTAATAAAAGCAGTAAATGTGGTGTCAGTTTTATATGATAGTCTCATTCCTAGACTGATGAATCCCAATCCTTCATAAGTGCCACTTGTTCCTAATTTGCATATGTAAACGCCCTACAATGCCCATAAAAGGGCAATAAGGCTGCAGGGCCGTGTGCAGACAGAAGTAACAGAAACTGAACAGAGAGGTGGACGGGTCACAGTGAAGCAGCAGACTGTACCACCTCCTGAAGGGGGACCAGCTGCAGGACCATGAAAGTTGCTGCTACTCATTTAGTGTGTGCTGTATCTGAAGAGAAGCAAACTACAGAGAAAGTACATCTCAAGGTTTGATCTCAAATCTCAGGCCAAAGAAAAGACCCTGTCCAGAGTTATTGGAGCCGGACCAGAACATCCAGGTCAGAGACTCAGGTGAGCCATCAGCGGAGGATCTGGACCACAGACCGTTTATAGATGGATGAAGCTAACCTGACATCACCCATTGGTTTGTGGACTCACATTTTAAGCCAGGAGTTTGGTATTTGAAAGTGGCCATGTTGGCTGTTTGGAGCCAGAAGTGACCATATTTGGAAAAGAAGGGAGGAGTGAGGAGGCGGGTCTGACCCTTGAACCTGAGGACGCTGTCCAATGAGCATGAGACTGGAGTTCAGGCCTGGTCCCTTACTCCTTCCATTCTGAGTCTCATATCCCCTTATTGATGAAAAGATTTCCACCTGTCAATCAGACTAGCCCCGCCCCTAACTCCTCCCACCAGACCACCGAAGAAGAATTTACTTTATCTAATGACATCAGAGTGACTTGTGAGAAAATGTATTGACTGAATGTTTCAGGATTGAAAATGAGGATTTTTGAATCAAAGTCAGTTGGAGTCAGAGTTTTTTGGAGTCAGCATCTAGTGGCCGTTGGTGGTATTACACTGTTTTGCACTATCTGGACCCTCTGTCAGGTTTTAAAACCAGTTTAGATCCTATAATCATACATGCACCTGTAGAACTGACAACTCACAATAACCAGATACTTGGATACTAAATGTGTCACCAGTTAAATGTGTGTGAAAGGTGGTAGGTGTTTGTCATTCACAGCTGTTCTTAAGGTGAGAACAGAGTCTACAAAGTCTTGGCGATTGATGATTGAGGCCCATTGTTAATGAGCAGGGCCTGCTCCAACATGGCTGAGGTAACAGTGTTACATTCAGGTTTAGAAGATGGTGTTAGTGGCCGACAGATCAATCCTGACAAATGTGTTGTCTCCACAGAGAAAATACAGTCTTAATACTGCTGAGTGATGATGATACCAAGGTTAAATATTTGAATTAGATGTATTTTAAGTTACTAATCCTTAGGGCTGACTCAGTACTACAATTATAATTTCTTTCTTTTTTTAAACAGATGTTTGTCTTAACATTTCCATTTGTTGTTCGGAGGATGAGGAGGTGAAACATCCCACAGGGCTCCCTCCAACAAACATGACTGTGTGAGGGTTGTGGGTTTTTTTGTTAATGAAGGTTCTCACAAACATAGAAGTACAGACCTGCTGTGTGTGTTAGCTACAGGCCAAATCTCCCATCAGCCTAGCAGATGGATTGTGCCCCCGCACCACTTGGCCTGTTAGCTTCCTGCCTCGTGGCTAGCACTTTAGGCGTGCCACTTGCTAGCCGTCAGTATGCTCGGAGTTAACCTCTCCAACAGGCTGCGACCTCACTTCATCCCTCGTGTATTTTAGTCTACATCTCAGAGCAGTATGTAACCCCGTGTATTAAAATTTGATCTGCTCTCTGTGCCCTGCAGATCCCACACCGAAGACCCCCCCTCTGGGCCCCGTGGCTCTCGCCGCTGTGATCG